>OY821519.1:1220000-1505000 GCA_963682025.1 Cordilura impudica
ATACGCCTTTTTTAGCCTTTAAAACCCCCCCCCCCCCTTTTTAACAAGAAAAATTTAACAAACAACGTTATATTTCCATTTAAGTGGGAAATGATGTGTTTTCAAATACACTTGTAAAAATGGTATGATAAGCATTTCTTCCATTATTAAAAACATTAACATTCTTATCAATTGATTTTCTCGTTTTTGTTTAACAAAGTTCTGTTTCTTCTGAAACAACGTTTTGAGTACTCCACTGTATAAATGTTTCATTATATAGAAAATATTATTATCACCCCAATTAACTTGAACATTTGTTTTAGCTCTTGTGGTTGTGATACTTCATTCCATCTCTTTAATCGGTTTCCTATTAAAAGCAAATATTAAAATTTATGCAAACTTTTCATTCTCACGGTTGAGCGAGCTATGCCATTTGATGTGTTTCGCGGGGGCATTGATGTAGAACTTACAACCAGAAATTCAACTTACAGGTTGGTGTTGATGTAATATAATTTATTTAATTAAAAATTACACAATTGTATGGTGTCAGCTTTAAAGAATTTTGTTGAATGAAGTGAACAACAGTTGACTATTTCGTCTCCGTACGTATTTTTGGAAGTTTTTCGTTGCTTTGGATAATTTGGAAACATTTTTTTCATAGTTGAAATGAATAAGGAATTCTTGTGATGCAGCGTTCTTATCCTGGGGGAATTAATTTAATAAAATAACAAGAATCTGTCACAATATGTATTTTGATTTAATTTCATTCTCTGTTTGTATAAAAGATTCGTTTTCCTTTTTTGTCATTCATTGTTCACGAGCATAAAAAACGTTATATTCATATTTATGTCATCGCATTTTATCCTTGTAAAATAGAGAGTTTTTGTACAAATTCATTTTAGTTTTATATGTTTTAAAAAAAGAAATATGCTGGAAGTTTATATTTCTTTTATCCTCTGGGCAAGTGGAATCATCATCATCATATTTTTTGCTGCTTCTTTTGAATGTCTTTGCGGCAACAATTTAAATGTAAGCTCAACACATAACTGATACTGATACGTTATTTCTGTTATTTTTATACCCTATACCACTATGTGGTTTGGGTATAATGACTTTGTGCTGCTGTTTGTAACAACCAAAAATATTTGACCTAGACCCATCTTTAATTATACCGATCGAATCAGAATCACTTTCTGAGTTGATTTAACAATGTCCGTCCGTCCGTCCGTCCGTCCGTCCGTCCGTCCGTCCGTCCGTCTGTGTGTCCATGTAAAGCTTGTAATCAAACTGCAGGTCGCAAATATGAATATATTTTGATGAAATTTGGTATATAAGCTTTTATCGGCCATGGGATGAACGCTATTGAAATTGGTGAGAATCGGTCCATGTTCAGACCTAGCCCCCATACAAATTACCCATATGAAATCGACATAAATTGCCATAAGATCCAAATTGTCATATAGATCTTACTCAAATTGGGTTTGTATGCGTTCATTACATCCACTAATGAGTAGTCGAAAAATGATCCCTTTGACCCCATATAGAACTGCTTCCCGATCTTCACTTAAATCTATTAAAAAACAAAAATATTGCACTGATTCTTCTCAAATTTTGTTTGTACATATTTTTGCAAAATACAAGAGACTTTACCAAACATGATCAGGATCGGTCCATTTTTGGACCTAGTCCCTTTATAGATATAACATCCGATATGAACTTTTTCATATCTGCAGCCAAAAAAATTAATAAAAATCCCACTCAAATTTGGTTTATGCTTATTTTCTATATCGAAGTAGTTGGACCGAAAGATAGGGTCTCTAAACCATGGTATAGGGTATCATATAGTCGGTCTAGACCGACTATAATTTTCTTACTTGTTTTTTGTTGCTTTTGGTAGCCATCACAGTAATATTTTGTTGTTTATTTGCCGGCCCTTTGGCTAAGTTCTTATGATGTGCAACATTTTGTAATTTTTTTCGAGTTTTTTTTTTTTGGTTTAAAAAATGAAGAGTTGTCAAATACAGACTGCCATAAAAAGTAATAATAATCTTTGAGTGGATATAAAATTAAATTCAGCTACAAACGTGTTTTCTTTTGCCGTTTTGATGAATGAGTTTATTTTGTATGGAATCGCTGTTAGTGATGGCCGCTTAAAACATAGTTGCACTTGTATACATTTATAACAATATTCAGATATAATATGTACGAGTTCATACATACATACACACATATCTATGTATGCATAAACGAGTGCATACGTATTAGTAATAGTCAATAAATGCCCTTGGTTAGGCGGTAGTAATATTCTTATTCATAAATTCATTCTTATTATGAGCGCCTTAATATATATCTATCTTAATTAATAGAGTAAAAATCAGAGCTCCCCATTACTCGAGCTTCGAGCTATTCTGTATATAATTTTCTGTGTGTTCCTTGAATATTTTTTGTAAATTGATGACAAACTTGGTTGAAGTGCAATTTTTCATATATTAGTACGGAAACTGGCTGATTTTTTTCGAGTAGTAGGTTGCCAATATTGGTCTGAATGGCTTAAAAATTTAAATGAGTCATCAAAAAAAAAACATAAACATTTTTTTTTTTTAATTTTTTGTTTATTTCATTACTGATCTTTTTCGGGTAGTAGTTCGCCCACACCACACATTAGCAACGAGTGTTACAATATTTTAGGCAAATAATCTTTTGATATGAGGGACTACAATTTGCATTAGTTTTAACCATGTATTTTTGGGAAATTTCTTATAAAATGATGCCAAGCTTCAATGTAGTGAATGTTTTCATACATTTGTGTGGAAAGTAGTCGAGCTTTTTCGAGTAGTTCGTCCAGCCCACAATTATTTCCAGAAAGATGTAAAATTTTTAAAATATACACTCCTTAAAATTTTAGCTCTAAAAATATAACTTTTGGCTAAGTCATCATGACAAATTTTCTATAAAATTTTCTGGAAAGAGTCTGATTTTTTCAAGTAGTAGTTCGTCGGAGCCACAATTTTGGCCAGATTACTTTGAAATTTCATATACATACGTGAAAACATTTTTTTTCAAATTTTTTTTTTATTTTCTGTTTTTTGTCGAGTAGTAGCTCGTCAAAGCTTCAATTTTTGGCGGAATGCTTTGAAACTTGTAGAAAGCGTTCTCTTTATATGTACAGCTCTAATGAATATAATTTTTTTGTCAAGTCATTGTCGAAAATTTTCTGGAAAATATCTTCAAATTTTAAATAAGAGCATATTGTAATCAGAAAATACACACATCAAACACACAATGTACTGTTCTAAAGCAGCCAACACAATTTTTATTTTCATATTAATTACATGTGTTTCTAAATTTTGTACGGTACCGAACACAATCATGACTGTGTTCGAAATAAAAAATACGTAATACGAAATTTTAAAATGAAACACAGCCATGATTGTGTTCGGCAGCGTACAAAATTTAGAAACACACATAATTGATTTCCTCTGATTTTCACACATCTATAATATTAATAGGCAAGGCGATTTTTTGTGACCGATGTAAGTTTTACAGTTTTACCCCGATTTTAACAAAAAATTTATCATTTGAAAGGTATTTCTTTTTAGCTGTTACCCAGATTTACAGATTTTCGTCGTCTGGAATATTTTTTTTGTGTTATGATCGTTTAAAGTTGCTACTAACACATAAATAAAATTATACAATGCTATGTGTGTGTTTATTAAATAAGTTAATGTGTTTGTGTTAAAGTGTTGAGTTTGTTTTCTTCATTTAAAATGAGTTGAGTTGTGAAGCATACCTTTAGGGTCTTTCTTAAATTAAAAAATAAAATTTCCTGGAATTTGCAATCGAATTTCGAGTGCTGGAATCTGCTAGTTTGTATATAAAGTGGTCAATATCAGCCGAGTAGTGCTATACCGACGCCACAATTTTGGTCGGAATGTTTTAACGTTTTTATGAGTAATTTATGAATATGGTCAATTACAAAGAGTGAAAAAATAAATTTTTGTTTTTGTAATTTTTCGAGTATTGCTCCCACACACCCACTTTTTTGTCGGAATGATCTGCTCTACATATATTCAAGTTGCAATGCTAATTGTTTTTACCAAGTATTCTACCAAAATTGTTTGAAAATGGATATTAAACAGGAACGTATTTTCATACATTTGAGTGGAAAGTGGATGATCTCTTTCGATTACTAGTCTGTCCACGCCAGTAAAACAGTCGGATTCAAATAAGATTTGAGAATAACATTCTTGGTAACTGTATGATTAATTTTACAATCTTTCAAACATGAAAAATATTAGTTTTTAGTGCTCGAGCAACTCGAGCTTGACCGGAGGCCCTGGTAAAAATATTGTTTATTTCCTTTGCGCCAGCCACTAATGAATCTTGCGTTTTACGACTAATGTAATTAAACACACACACATACTAACAATTCGACACATCAAAATGTACTTAAAGTAAATACGCAAATAACGACTGCTACGAACAAAATAAGTTTTAATAATGTCTAGAAAAATTATGATTGCAGAGTTAAGATTTCTGGTTACGAATAAAATTATCCACTTGTGCAACGTTTATACGATTATGTACGTTTGTGTGCACGGTTAATAAAAAAAAGCTCTTAGGAATGTTGATAACATTATTAGCATTAAAACACATACACACATATACGAGTATACTTATGGAGGCTGGAATACATGTGTGAGTGAATGTTCGTATAATGCTGCCGATCAAAATCGTGTCACTGCCTGGAATAATGTAGCAACAAGAGAGTAGTTAATAGGAACGTAATACAAACATTTATTTGACATTGCGATAACTCTCTAATATAGATATTAGATTATTAGAATTGTGACGATAATTTGAGCTCGGCTTTAATCAAATTAAAAATTTGGTTTTTTTCATTTATTTTCCCCGTGACAGAGGTGATTTTAATTTCATTTAAATTCTGTAAAGTTCCACTGTGATTCTTATTCCAAAACTAACAGGATAAAATTGACCACAAATAACAAGTTTTTTTTTATATAGACCTTTAAGTTTGGGCTAGGTGACAGTCGTGGATTGTGGCATTTCTCTCATAAAGATTCTAGAGTTTTCCTATGTATTTTTTTTAATTTAAATTGCATTCGTTAATGTGAGGATATAGTACTGCAAAGAAATAATGTATTGAAAAGGTTAACCAATCTTACGAAGCTTGACAATAGTAAAGAACATCGTTGCCCTTATAATATATATATATATACATATATGGGGCGTTTCATGTCAAGTGCACCAACTTTTGAAACCGATGTCTTCCGATCGGGATGAAATTTGCACCTATGAAATTTGTCCTATTGGATAGTAGTTTAGACACAATTTTTCAACAAGATCGGTCAAGATCTCTCTGAGTTAGAGGGCATAAAAATTTGACATTTTGGCCAAACAGGTGTTTTTTCTCATCCATGTAACTTGTTACCTATTGTTCTTAGAAAATTTTCTCCCAAATAGTTTAGATAGCTATTTCTTCAATATTTTGGAAAAAAAATACTTTAAAAAAAATTTTTTTTAGACTTTTTTTTTGTTGCTAAATCAAAACATTTTTTTTCCTTTTTTTTCAAAAAGGGCATTTTTTGTTTTTTTCTATAAGAAAGTTTAGGCTTTTTCCTTTAAGAGCTTTTTGGTCGCTTAGTGGGATGGGAGTGGGATATCTATCTTCAGTGTTTTCAATGTTTCGTGATGATCCTCTTTGCTATTAAAAACTATTTTAGTTTCTTTACAATAATTCTTTGCCCAATGGAATAAAGCAGTTGCATCTAAGAAGCGATCTTGATGAGAGCACTGGAGGCTATACTTCGCTGCATTTCTTTTAAGATTTGCTCTAATACCATCACATGCTCCTTTATGCATTTGTGAAAAATTGAAAAACATTTATTTTGATAGATATCCCACTCCCATCCCACTAAGTGACCAAAAAGCTCTTAAAAGAAAAATCCTAAGCTTTCTTATGAAAAAAAAAATGCCCTTTTTGAAAATAAAGGCAAAAAATGCTTTAATTTATTAAAAAAAAGTCTAAAAAATTTCTTTTTTTTTTAAGTATTTTTTTCCGAAATATTGAACAAATAGCTATCTAAACTATTTGGGAGAAAATTTTCTAAGAACAATAGGTAATAAGTTACATGGATCATGGATGATGTTTGGCCAAAATGTCAAATTTTGATCCCCTCTAACTCAGAGAGATCTTGACCGATCTTGTTGAAAAATTGTGTCTAAGTTACTACACAATAGGACTAACCTTGGTGCAAATTTCATCCTGATCGGAAGACATCGGTTTCAAAAGTTGGTGCACTTGACATGAAACGCCCCATATATATTCATATCAGTATACCCGCTATGTTGTTAGCGTAACTATTATATTAATTATTTAAACCATAATAATATTTAAAAATAATAACACATATAGCGTGAGAGCCAGACGATGTAAACTTTTATTAAAATATATTTTTGACGACTTGGACGGACAATTCCAAAAAATTTGATCATAAAATTAAAAACTCTTTTATTAATTTAAATTCAGAAAAAAATTTTATGCTATTGACTAAACAATGGAAACCTTCAATACGCAATAACACTATGGTATAAAATGAAGTTCATGGTGTTAGGTGTGGATGATTCGTATACCGAACGATTGCATTATGCTATAATATTAAAATTCCCAAACCGTTTGATCCAGTTCATGTGTTCTTTAGCAAGACTAATGCTAACCACGCGATTTTTCTCTGATATCAGTGGTTCCTTACAGGACGATAATAATAAAGGTCAGCCTCAATTGCTCGTCGCACTACGGGGTATTTGTACCGAAAAGCTGGCATTAAATGAACGGGTTTTCCGATCCGCGCAAATATGTGTACTATTTAGTTTTCATGATCGTTGGTTTCAAATCTGATGTCAAAATTTCGAAAATCAAAATGGCGGACACAAAATGGCGGACCATTTTTCTCAAACCTAAGCGCATTTCCACTAAACTTTGTCTTAAGGAGTTTTCGGTGTCGCTGATGTCAAATCTGAATTCAAAATTTCAAAAATCAAAATGGCGGACACAAAATGGCAGACCTTTCTTCATAAAACTAAGCGCATTCACACCAAACTTTGTCTTATGACATTATGGGAAATTCCCCGTCGACATTGATGGATGAAAGACTGGAATTTATGGAAACAAAGTTGTTGGAAAAATTAAATTGCTCAAAGAAGGATAACTGTGTAAGAAAGACGCTAGCAAAATTTAAAGAAGAATTTAAAAAAAATTCGATCAAAAATGGCCGCAATGAAAGCCGCTTTTTAAATAATGAAATCACCCAGAAATTGTTAAAATCGTCAATAAATTTTTATATAAAGACTGACAAGAGAGGTCGACCGCAAAAGCCTTTTGGGATCTGCAACGATCGCAGTAAACTGCTGAAAACCGAGTGTTTGAGGAAGCAAAGTTCTGTTGAAGAGTTAACATATGCTGCGCATATGAGCCAAAGAGCATTCGGAAATATTCAAGCTGCGAATTTAATTAAAGAATGAGAAAAATGGTCCGCCATTTTGTGTCCGCCATTTTGATTTTTGAAATGTTGAACTCAGATTTGAGATCAGCGACACCGAAAACCCCTTAAGACAAAGTGTAGTGGAAATGCGCTTAGGTTTGAGAAAAATGGTCCGCCATTTTGTGTCCACCATTTTCATTTTTGAAATTTTGAATTCAGATTCGAATTCAGCGACCTCCAAAACCATTATTTTACCACATTTCCGACAAATACCGTAACACGCTCAATTTTTATTAGCTTTTTGCCTTGCATAACCCCGTTTTTTCGAAGTTCTCGAAAACCATGAAGTGCAAGTTTGTGCAACCTGCACCTGCGAAATTTTGTTACAATATATGTTAAACTACAAACGGGGCTCATAGACAAAAGTTCCAACATACAGGCATATTTTTTTTAACTTCTCAATTTTTAGGTGCTCGTAAGAAAACCGGAATTAAACTTAAGTAACGGAACAAAACGAAGCGTTTTATTGACTTAAACGTAACTTATGTATCAGTTAACTAACACACTAAATACAACTCTTATCTTTAAGCGTTTACTACACTTTCAAAGAACGTAAACATTGCCCTTTTTCGATTCATCAAAAAATTTCATAACAATTAATTGGCAAACCTCAACTTCAATGGTTTCCCGGCTACGCAAAATTTACTATATTGTTATTTTTATCGTTAGAACATGATTTAGTGGTCAATTAACTATGCGATTAAGATTATTTCAACGCAATCTAAAATTTTGATTTTTTGCCAGCTTTTCAGTACGAATACCCCTTAGTGCGTCGGGAAACAGTTCGAGCACATAGTTTTACCATCAGATTCTTACTGACCTCTTTATTAAATTATTCTGTCTTTGACTCGTGTTATGGGGTCTGGGTCATAAAAGGAAATTGTGTATTTATTCATAAATTATTTCTCACAACTTTTCCTAACGACCAGCACTAAAATCATCTATTATCCTGGTTTTTAATGCTTCATAAAACTTGACTTTTGCCATTATTTTATAATAATTGAAAGAAAACGTCAGAGTATATAAATATTTAAATAATGGTTAAAATATTTTACATTTTCTTTCAGACCTTCTTCTATTTTTATTGTTTTAATCAACTCTGGTAACGAAGTTTAAAAGTTTCCACTGTTTTGGCGTCACTCAAAAAGATATTTCTCTTTTCGTTTATCAATTTTTTTAATTTTTTTGTAACAAATTTGTCACCTTTCAATAGAGAAGTCACCAAAATATTTGTCAGATTTGTCCGATATTTTTGCCTCTGGTGAAACCCACATATCAAATTTCATATTCCTAAATTGAGGAGGTCCATAACAAAACGCAATAATTCCACCAGAACAAGTATTTGGAAAACTGAATAAATTTAATTTAAATTTTAAATTTAAAGTCAGTAGGATATATGTTGGATATATATTGGAATCATTGGTATTGAATTACACTAAAATTATTGACCTTTGGTAAGTTTCATAACAATGGGCACATAGATGCCAATGTCTAGAATCGGATATTGTCAATAAAACTAAAAACTTAAAAAGTGGAATTATTGCGTTTTGTTATGGACCTCCTCAATTACTTTGTAAATAAAATACGTAAAGTTACCCTTTTACACTTATGGACCATTTTTACCCCCCTTAACATCAGAATTTCAAAAAAGTTTTCATCTCATTTGATGTTTTTATCTCTAGTGGCATCCACAAACTATATTTTATATTCGGTTGTTTCGAAGTAACCAAATGTATACTTTTTCCACTTTTTGGCCGTTTTTCCTAACTAGACGTCACAACTACCAATATTTTCATCTTTGACTGATGCCCACGTGTCAGTTGGAGTCTGTATACCAAATTTCATATATATATAGATTAATATTTGAAAAAGATGCAAAAAAGTTCAATTTGTACCCTTTTTGGTAGTTCCACCCCCCCCCCACCCCCCAAAAAAATGGCCGAATTTATTCCCAAATTCATTTCTTACCTCTTTTTCCTTTTTGGCCCTTTTATACCCTCCTCCGTACGAATTTATAAAAATCGTACAGTCCAAATTTTAAGTTTCAGGGCCGAAGGGTGTGGGCTGGGCGATGATGATCACTCACTCTGTTATATATATAGACTAGCTTTAACCCGATGCGCCTCGCTACACCCATCGTAACGAAAAAAAATGGGTGTAGATTTTGTAGAAAACTATTTTATTTATTTTTTTTGTGGCAATTTTTGATTTAGCCGATTTTCGGATTTGGCGATTTTTGTTTTTAGCAAGTTTTATTTTTCGCGATATTCGGTTTGGCGATTTTTAATTTGGCCCATTTTTGTCCGACTTCTCAAATTAATATTAGATGACCTCAGATAAATTTGCAAAGCAGTCCTTGTCACAATAATCGAGATATATAATATTGAATTATTACTTTGTATGGGAGGTGCTACGCCCGCTTAGTAACATAAATAATAGGTGACATCATACAAATTTGAAAACTCCTTCTGTCATAGTACTCAAAAAAGTTCACTTTATATGGGAGGTGCTATACCCATTAAAGATATAGAAAAAAATGTGTAGCCTATGGCCTTCCTTAAGGACCATTCTAAATATTGGAACCAACATTGTAAAAATCCGATGAGTAGTTACGGCTATTACCTCCTACAAACAAACAAACAAACAAACACACATTACCACTTCATTCTATTAGTATAGATTAGTATAGAATTATAGATTATGAATTGTTTTCGATGGAAGCAGATACATATATTCACATTTATTACCCTGTAAATATGAAACGAATATGGGAACAGAAAAATAATTTGGTTAGTGAATAGATAAATAAATGTTCATAGATATTCTTATCAATATTTTTTATACCCCAAAGATGACAAAGTCCAACTTCTGCTCTCGCATTTGAATCTATTTTTCTGAAACGAATTTTAGTTCTGATAATTTTATATACAAGTATTTAAAAGAAATATAACCAAAGAAAGATTTCTGATACTGGCATCATAAAAGAGCAGGATACAAATTTTATGAAACCAATATTTTTCTTTAGAAATCTACTGACAGTTTGTTTGATTTCAAACTGATTTCTAACAATCGTTTTTAAAAAAAATGTTTTGTTCATTTCATATTACAGACTTCCACAGTACAGGTAGGGTAACATATGGTCGACTTGGCCGATTGTCATATTCATTCTTGTTTTTATTATTATTTAATATTGTATAATGTTTTAAGTTACCTTTTTTTTAAAGAGATTTGAATTAAAATTTGGCTAAATGCCATAAAAATAACCAACATATACTTTAGATTGTTTCTACTACAATCACAAAAGCATTTAGTTGCATTTAAGATTTTTATATTGCTCATCATCAGTCGCAGCATCTGCTTTTATTTTTTGTGCTTTCTTTATGGAAGATTTAGTTTTTGTGCCCTAACACTTACACAGACATACACACACGTATTACTAATAAAAATTTAAATTTTTGGCCAGTTACTGCACTTACGATAAGTATAACTCCTTTCCTTGTTATGAAATCCAAAACCAATAGAAACAGTTGCAATGGCAGTTATCCAAATCGACTCTCGCAACATCTGACTAACTAAAGAAGTTATTTTCTCAAAATAGTGCCAATAGAAGGTGTTATGTTTATTGTGATAGTTAAAATTCAATTTTGAACAGCAGACCATGTCTATAAAAAACTATTAAATCTAGATCTACATAAATAATGTTCTCTCTATCCCAAATTTCTAGTCTCAAATCTATTGAGATTTTACTTGAATTTTAATTGGTTACTAATTTTAAGAATTTCAATCGGAAATTGTGTAGTGTGACTGAGGACACCTTAACAATGTTCAGCTTGTATGAATGCATGCATAACATTTGCTAATTGAATATGTACATGATCATACTTGTCGTTGGTTGGCGGTAGTACATAAAATGGTAGGCAGCAAAAGTTATTTGGCAATATTCCAAAAATCGTTTGTAGTATATATACGAATATATATATATATATGTATTATATTATTATTATTATATTTTCACAGTTCCTTGGGAAAAGTCGTACAATACAGCTCTCAGCATTATTTTAGCAAAACAATACGTTAAAATTGCTATAGTTTGGTGGGTTTACATAAACATGCCTTCATACTCCAGAAACTCATGGTCGAGAACCAAAAAGTGATTGTTATTTTTTTTTAAATATTTGTCATGTTTACTTGTGCCTGTGTATGTTTGCAAGTGCTGAAATAAAATTACAGTAAAACTTCGATAATATAAATTTGGATGTCTTGTTCTAAACGATTTTTATTACACCTTCAACCTAGACAGGTCGGTCTTGAAATCAATAGAAGAAAAAATTTATTAGAACACAAATTGAATTGGCTTTCATCGTAAAAACTATATAATATTAACTTTTTTTTATTCAATATTCCGGCAAGAGCAATTTCTCTTAACCGGGGTTTTACTGTAGTAAATATTACAACTATAGGGAAGCATACAACATAAAGCGGGCAATATATATATAAAAGTTTTTTTTTTTTTTTTGGAAAATGTTGGTATAAATTTAAAATAACATTATTGCTGTCATTGTGCGTTAAACAAGATTTCTGAAAAGTTTTTATATTTCTCTAAGATAAAAAGGCATCGTTGAGTAAAGTATTCATTATTTGGCCAAACCATTCGAATAATAAACATCATACATAAATTGAAAAAGTTGAAATATTACGACTAGGGGAAAATGGTGTTACTTTGTACAGCTTTAATAATAATAAAAAAAAATATCAAAATAGATATATAACGATTGTCATCTTCTGAGTAAAATGCTGTACGTTATGAAAACTGATTCTTTGCTGTAGGCCTGCTTATAGGACTAACTTTAAACGAGTGCATTATAGTGCATGACCAAAATGTACAAATACAAATGAGCAGCCGCCCTTTGTTGAAAAATTTCATCTCTTGTAGCAACATTAACAAATATAACAATCTTTATTATAATCACTGTTGAGAACTTAATGCCAAAACCCAGTCAGGAAAAATATTTATAGAGCAGTTTGATTTAAACAAAATATATGCTTTATTATTCTCTACCACGATCTATAGAAAACATAAATTAAATGTCACCTAAAATGCAAAAGGCTGTAACCAATATTTTTAATTTTTTTTACAGGAGAAGCAAAAAACATCATAAAACAAAAACTACATAAAACTTAATACCCAAATTTTAGAATCAAGCTGAAAAATAGAGATGGACTTTTATTTATGAAAACAAATTTATGGTAAAATAGTAGTTTTTAAGTAAAAGACCGTAACTACAATACAAAAGTAAATTTTGAACTTTTTGTTAGTTACGGCCTTTTGCATTTTAGGTGACGATATAAATGTGTTTTTTTTTTCAAAATGATGACTTCAAAATCGGTCAAAATTCTATCCTGGTGTTTATATTGTAGCTGATAGTTTATTTTCCAGTGCATAACAAATAAGTCCAAATATTGTTAAACATTTTCTGCGATTCCAAATCACTAATAGAAACAATAATAACTTTTCGGTATTGTAGGGTAAACTACGTTTAATTCTGAATTTCGATATTTTCTAAAATTCAATTGATATTTTCTGAAATACATTTGATAATTTCTGAAATGTTTACACATCTCCCCTGTGATCGGACTCACATTGATTTTTTTTTCAAAAACGTACATAAACCAAATTTAAGAAAAACATGTGTAATATTTTTGTTTTTTGATAGATTTAAACGAAGATCGGGAATCAGCTTCATATGCGGGCTATGACTAAGATTTGTCTTATAAGGTTTATTTGTGGATGTAGTAACCTTACACAAACCCAATTTGACCAAGATGTATGTATATGATATTTTCGATATTAATGCAAGTTAAGTCGATCTCATAAGGGTTATTTGTATTAGGACTAGTTCTGAACATGAACCAATTTTAATCAATTTCAGTAGCGTGCATCTTATGATCGATGATTATTAGATTTGCGTGGACACACAGACAGATTCTGATTCGATCGGTGTAATAAATGATGGGTCTTGGTCAAATATTTTTGGTAGTTACAAACATCAGCACAAAGTCATTATACCTTAACTACATAGCGGTATAGGGTATAAAATTCCAATGGACCGGAAATAAAAATAAAATACAGATTTCAGTAAATGAAACAAATTAAAAATATACAAATGTATGAAAATATTCAATCCCATGGCTTAATTTCATATATTTTTGAGTCAGTTGTATTAATAGATTATATATTCTAATATTATAATATGGAAGTGTTCCGAAAAAAACTGTGGACTGGGCTAACTACTACTGGAAAAGAGGTCAGTCATTTTCCGTTCAAATGTATGAAAGTATGTTCCTCGTATATTTATAAAACAAAAATGTTACTATTTCAATTTGAATATATAGTCCCCTTCAGTATGTTAGACACACATGTGGGAAAAATCAAAAGAATTCTTAAATTTTAAGAAATAGTGAAGTAAATAAGACAATAACTATAGAAAAAGGGAGGCAAGAGGGTACCAAAACTAAATCAGATTTATCGGTAATTTTAACTCGTTTGTAAAACTATGACATTTTTGTCGTTCATTTGATTAGACGTAATAAAGAAAAAAATGCATATATTTTTTATTTTAAAACAAATTTGTACACAGTATTTAATATTTAGTAGTTCCTCCTTTTCTTTAAATAATTTAAAAAATACGATCTTTCTTGGATCTAAAAAATGGCATAAGGTAATCCTAGGATTTTTCGGTACAAACGTCCTTTATTGCTACGATTAAGGATTCATTGTTATTATATTGTCTTCCTCCTTCATATGCTTTTCGTGTAAGCCAGCCCCAAAGGTTTTCGATTTTGTTAAGTTTCGGTGAATATGGTGGCCAGTCTAACAACTGCACGTTTTGGCTTGAAATAAAAGATTTTACCATGCATGCATTGCGTATTGGTGCATTGTCTTGCTGCGGAATCCATGGGAGCAGTCCAAATATATCATGTGATTTGAAAAGCTCTAGAATCGTTTATAGCGGCTTGCGTTAATTTTTGTGCTCACGAATACCAATTCCATAGAACCATAGTATGTGATCGCTCCCCATACCATTGCTCCATCCTATCTGCGGTGATGACGACTCAAATAGAGATTGTCTTTTCTTATATCATGAAAATAATATTGATATCCATCCGGACCATCCAAATTGAATATTTTTACATTCGTAAAAACGACCTGTCGCAAATCATTAATTCTCGTGTCTTGTTACACATCCCAAGTCATATGATTTTTGGAAAATTGCAATAATTTCATTCGTTCGATATGCTTTGACTTACAAATGACACGACGAACAGCCGAGCCACTAGCACTGACATTGGCCTGAAACTTTATTTTAGGAATGGTAAGAATTTTTCGCTTATCTCTTTCAGTCAAGAGGCTTGAAACTCTTCCTCCCTAATTTTTTCGGTATGTTTTTGGGCGATGCACAGTGATGCCATTTGAGTTTTTTCGTTGCAAAAAACTTTTGAACCAAATAAAATAATCAAAAAATTTAGAAGGCATATGATAGATAATTGATCAACCTATGAAATGAGTGTTTGAACAGGGTTCTACGCCTTTTAGGTGTCTACTGATGGGTTAGCAAACTTTAAATTTGTGGAAAAATCAATTTTATGGGATGTAAAATAAAATGTTTTTTAAAATTTTTGATTTTTTATATTTCTTTTTAAAGCCTTTTATGATTTAAAATTATACCAGAAAAGATTTAAAAAAAAAATTTTGTTTTAAATCTATTTCTAAGTTTTTTGTAAAATATTGACATCAGAATTCTTTTTAGAGGTTCCTCGGACAAAGTTACTTATTTTGATCCCTAGAATACGATATTCCTTGTCACTTGGGCGATTTTGAAATCGACCCGCCCTAATATTCATAGCTTACTGAATAAAAACTTTAAACCGTTCTGACCAAAATTGTCGGTATAGTATTACTATACAAATATGTGAAATTATGCTCTTGTTTGAAGTTTGATGGCATTTCCTAGAAAATTATCCAGAGGCCTTAATAAAAATTTATACATTTTAGAGCTAGCTATAGATATAAAGAGAAAAGGTTAAAATATTCCACCAAAAAGTAAAGCTTGGAAGAACTACAGACAAACAACAGAATATTGGAAAACAATATATTTTTTTCACTACCCGTAATTGACCATATTCATAGACGACTCATTTCAAATATTAAGCCGTTCCCATTGAAATTGAGCTGTGGGCGAGCAACGACTCAAAAAGATCAGTTTTTATACCGTATACCACTATGTGGTTTGGGTATAATGACTTTATGCTGCTGTTTGTGACCACCAAAAATATTTGACCTAGACCCATCTTTTATTATACCGATCGAATCAGAATCACTAACTGATTCGATTTAACGATGTCCGTCCGTCCGTCCGTCCGTCTGTGTGTCCATGTAAACCTTGTAATCAAACTGCAGGTCGCAAATATGAATATATTTTGATAAAATTTGGTATATAAGCTTCTACCGGCCATAGGATGAACGCTATTGAAATCGGTCCATGTTCAGACCTAGCCCCCTTACAAATGACCCCTATGAAATCGACATAAATAGCCATAATATCCAAATTGTTATATAGATCTTACTCAAGTTGGGTTTGTATGCGTTCATTACATCCATTAATGAGTAGTCCAGAAATGATCCCAATGGGACAACTCTTAGTCATAGGCCCCATATAGAGCTGCTTCCCGTTCTTCACTTAAATCTATCAACAAAAAAAATTTTGCACTGATTCTTCTCAAATATTGTTTGTATATATTTTTGCAAAATAAAAGAGACTTTACCAAACATAGTCAGGATTGGTCCATTTTTGGGCCTAGTAGCCATATAGATCCGATATGATTTTTTCATATCTGCAGCCTAAAAAATTAATAAATTTGGTCTATGCTTATTTTCTATGTCCAGTTAGTTGGGCCTATGAGATAGGGTCTCTAAACGCATGGTATAGGGTATCATATAGTCGGTCTAGGCCGACTATAATTTTCTTACTTGTTTTCTGTACAAATGTGTGAAAATTTGCTCTTATTTAAAGTTTGATGTAAGTTTACAAACAAAAAAATTTCATGGTGACTTGGTAAAAATTTTAACTGTTTGAAGTTGAAAATTTATGGACATAATCTTCCTAAAATTTCAAAGTATTACGGGAATAGTTATGCTGTTGGCGAACTCCTAATCGAAAAAGCGCGACCAATTTGGATACAAATGTATAAAAATATATAGTCCATTGAAATTTGAAGTTTACTAAATAGAACATCTTCAAAAATAAATGTATGTATATTTGAATCAGTCATTTGACAAACACCGCACGACCATTTTTGGCCGAAATGGAGTTATACATATTAAACTGTTGGTGAAGGCTAAACAAATCCAATACGCATAAAACAACTCATCTGCACTTAGTAACCTTGGTGATGCCGCATTTGAAAGTAACCATTCCTTTAAGAAACACCTCATCACCTGGACCAGCTGGGTTTTGTTTTTTGATTTCGTGAAAGTTTACTTTTTTGGATATGAGGTTATTAAATTATATGACCTTTAAAATTCAGCTATGTCATTAATAAATTGGATTTTTCTCAAGACAATCATTTCAAGGTGCACTACTTTCCCTCACAGATAAACATTATTTTGTTCACACAACACAATAATTACGTTTTTAAGTTTATTCATATAAATACAATAGTTTCTGCATTTAATTGTGCTTAATTGCACTTAAAATGATCTTTCAAAACAATAAACAAATTATTTTTGGTAAACTTGTATCCTCAAGAATGACAACCAACTTAAAATGACAATCCTGAAAAACACAAACTCGAAAAAGAACAAAGTCTCATTAGAGTAGTACGAGTAATTGTGTAACGTTAAATGACAGTTTTAGCAACTGCAGTTGACAAATTATGTTGTAGGGATAGAAATAAATGGTGAGAGGAAGAGCATGAGTGAGAGCGAGAAAGTGGTAAAGTTTCAATGAAAAACTTTAAATACAAAAGACGTGCTTAAAACTAAATAATTTTACAAAGTTACACAAATTACAACAAATACAAAATTTGCACTTAAGTATGAAATAAAGAAAAACTAAGTGTTTATAATGGGGGTCATTAACAAAATTTCAATAGACATTGATTGTGTTAAATTAAAACAAAAACACAAACACACGCACTGAACGGTAAACGGTAAAAGGTAAACGCGAAATAAAAATATTTTTAATTTATCGCCGCCATATCAGGGAAGTGCTGCTTTATCAATAAGTGTGTTATTGTATAAAATATAATTAAATAATTTAGAATTTCTAACTTTTTTTGTTTATATTTTCCGTTTATAAATTTTATGAAATTAAAGTATTTTTTCTTTTGATACCAAATTTATTACAAATTTTATTTCCAAATTTTATTACAGTACTCGAACACATCAATGACCATTTTTAACACTTAATTATTATTAAAAAAAAAAAAAAAAATAGGTTATGGGAAGAAGGAGAGTGGGAATAGTACTTGTGGATATTTGACTTAAGTTTTATTAGATTGTAACTGTCAAGAAGGACCTGTGCGGGAAGTTTATTCCACATAGGGCTAGTTCGACTGATAAACGAATTTTGTCTGTAATGCGTTCTGAGGTCAACTGGACAATAGACTACAAGGGGATGTGCTCTACTAGAGAAACGGGTAGAGCTAACTGAAACTCGGGTACTTGGAATGAGTTCGATAATCTCAGAAGAATATTTCCCATGGTAGTGTCTATAGAACAGTGCTACACAACCCACAATCCGACGCTGTTCCAACGAGTCAATAGATTTGGAATCCTTCCTGTCATTAATGAGCATCAATGTCTCCTTTGCACACGGTCCAGTAGCTCCAAAATAGTATAGATAGATGTTAAGGAGATCAGAAGGAGTGAAATAGTTTTTGTACCGTTTCAGAAAACCAAGACACTTAAATGCTTCTTTTGACACTTGAAAAACATGCTCGTTCCAAGAGTATCCGATTCCTCAATACCTATACCACCCATATACAAAGACATTAAAATTAGCCCTATTCGATTTACCCCACTAGGAGATTGTTAACAGGTCTTGATTTAGTGTGCCATTCATTGTCCACCTTTTGCTCCCAACCTTAAAAATGCTTGGCCTACAATTGAATGACAAATGTTACCATCATCTGCAAACGAATACATAGAATTGAAAGTTTGACCACGAAGGTCGTTCAGAAAGATAAGGAAAAGGGAAAGAGAAAAAAGGACCTTGAGGTTCCCCTGAATTAAGCTGAAACTTATTAAATGAGACCCCATCGATAACAATACGTGTTGTGCAGTCTCTGAAAAAAATCGATGTAAATCGAGAGAAGTCAATACCGACCCCAAATGCAATAAGCTTTGATATCAATGCACCGTGCTACATGCCTTGGAAATATCTAGAGCAACCACTTTACTTTCACCAAGATTGTGAATGCATCGACTCCAGTGCTCAGAAAGTAGAGCTAATAGGTCTCCCGTAGAACGATTTGTACGGAAGCCATACTGTCGATCATTAAGAAGTGAGTTGGCCTTTAGGTAGTTGACAAGATGGAAATTGATCATGCCCGCCATCATCTTTGAGAACGAAGAGTATATTGCAATTGGACGGTAATTTTTAGGGTTACGAGGCTCACCCTTTTTGGGTATTGATTGGAGGGAAAGACTCCCGCACGGTACGAAAGGTGGAAAAGGTTGGCCAATGAAAAGATTCGTCGAAGAGCACTGCTGCAGCACCATTGCTGATATACCATCCGGATCTACACGTAATCGAAAGAATATCTTAGGCATAGTACAAGGTATTCTTACAAGTTCGGGCAAAAACGATATTTTTGCAAAAAGTTAAGCTGAAAGGTTAGCCTTATCAACCGGTTCACTGAATGTTTGGTGATTTCTTATAAGCAACACTAGCACTATTCTTTACTCTTTTAGCATATGACCAAAAGCTCTTACTGCCCCTAGGAGTAGAAAGAACTTTAACATGAAGACGCTGATGGTAAGGGAACTTTTCACGCGTTAATGCTTGGCGCAGCAGTTCAGTGACAGAATTTTTATTTTCACGCCAATTCCTCCTTGTATCAAGTGTGGTTAAACCAAGATTTGTGATTAGATTTAGCCGAAATGCGTTTTGATGGAATGAATAATCGCATACCACCATTTTCACAGCAGCATCAGCATTTTTATCTATCTCCAAAGTGTTTGCTCTTTTCAGATGACGACAGTTTTTCCTATACTCCATTGAAAGTTTATATATCGAAAACTTTATGCTGTTAATAATATTATCGATTTAGAGATCGAGTATCACAATCAAACGAAGATCAAGAAAAAAAAACATTAAATATAGTAGTTTATCTGAGCACTTACATTTAGTAAAAAAAAAAATATTACAAAAATCTTTACGTAGGATTATACAAAGCAATATACCACCAACTAAAATGTAAAACGATATATATATAGTCTAACATTTTTTATGGAAAGGGTAAACTAAATTATGTATATTATCTTAATTAAACTTTTTATAATATTTTTTTTCACAGTAAATTTATCTAGATATTTTTGTACACATTTTAAAAAATAAAGCGCTTGAAATTTGTATGAAATTATCTAACCCATAAAAACAAAGTTTTATCCGTGACTGTGTGTGACTATCTCAAAATTTATCTATTGTCACAACAAGACTATGGGGCAAGTAACACATCAATTGAATGAGGGGCGATGGAGTTGACCCATGGCAGACAGACAGACAGACAGACATGCAGAGAGTACGAGTTAAAAGAAATAATTTAAAAATATGCCTGTTTATTTCAAAAGTATTTTGTGCAATGGATCACAAACATCCATATATATTTACTTAGTAAAAATATTAAAGTATTTATTTTTATTTAAAAACTAAAAAACAAAAAAAAAACAAACAAAAAACTGTAACAATTTATGAAAATGAATGTCGGGAATTGGGCAATCTCTGCTTGTGGCCACCTAATCCTATCTTTGGTTTTCTCTTTTTTTATTTACTGCTTGTTATGCAAGTTTTGCAATAGTTATCATAAGGACTCTTTGGTTGTCGTATCCAAACATTGATGTACTCGTACATTGTACGTATTTAAAGTTTAACCTTTTCGCGACTAAGACTAGTGTTTTGTTTACGAGTTTTTAAACATTTTTATGGTGTTTGCAACCCTTGTTATAGACTCTCGCTTAGATTAAAATTTAAAAACTTTGTCTGAAGTGGCAACTAAACTAAAATGTTGGCTCGGTGCCAAATGCCACAGACGTCAGTTGCAATAACCTCAAGTGTTGTCAGAAAACAGTTTCACACACAAAGGCTCCTTTTTTTTTAACTGTTTCAAACCTTTCAAAGCCTTCTTCATCTGAACGAGTATATTTTTGTATTCACTTTATTTGGATAGACTAGAAAAAAAAAGCACACACACACATAGACACACACATACAAAAACATGATAGTTTATCATGATTATTTTTTGTTCGCAATGCAATTTAACCAGAATTTATGTAACAAAGTCAATGATATTTTTTTCTTATGCTCTTATCAAATTGAAGTACTTATAAGTACAACCTGTTGTTCTATGGAGTAAATTTTGTATTTAAATTGTAAATCAATTATAAACAAATATTTACATAAGGAAGTAACTCTGACATTTCGATGGTGGAAAATTTTCACTTTTGAAATAGTTTTTAAATACCTTTCAACTTTAAGTTTCTTGGATCTGTATTTATATTATGATGTTTACTAAACTTTAAGCTGGTATGTCCAAACACGGGCTATAACTGCTTTCATAATAATTTTCTTTTTCATCTTATCATCTGAACTGTTTGTGCTAGATGCATATTTCTGGTTTTTTGTCTTCGTTGAATTTCTTACTGGATTTTTATAATAAAACGTTCAAGTATTTTCTTAAACTTAAGTCTCGAGTGCTGCATGCATATCAAGTACATAAATGGAATAGATTACTGCTAATAGGATATAAGACAAAGGACTTGGAAACATCTGCTACTAAAATTGATGAGAATGCTTACTTACATTTCTCTAAATACTTTCTTTGCATGTTTGTGTGCTTGGGAGTGTATTTAATATACAATACATACATACATACATACAAATAAGTGCAATACAATACATATATAGACGAGTGCTAACAACTGTATTCGTGTATAGAGACTTGCATATTTTTCTGATGTCTTTGGTCTATTTATTATAATATGACTTCCGAAGACAGAAAAGAAGGAATTATTTAAGAGTTTATCATGGCATATAGATTAGTGAGAGCATCTGATTTGAAATGAAATGTTTGTCATTATTATTGTTATATCAGATTACTCACTCTTAAAATGAGTCAAACTAGAAATGTCGCAATTGGAAGATTTGTACAATCGTGAATATAAGAATGATGATGATCATTATTTTTAAGTTGATAACTTTTGATATTCTGAATAATAAGTTACTTTTGTAAAGCTAAATTTTATCTTTTTAACACAATATTTTGATCGTATAAAAAGTTTTTTTCTAAAAATAGGAATACACTATTGCCGGTTTGCAGGCATTCGCCCTAATGCGGGTTTTACATTTACAAATTTGAATCTTTTATTAAATAAATTTAAATCTTCCAACCTATACTTTCAGTAAATCTTCCATAGAGTTTGTTCCTGAACTTATTACCAGTTTTATTTGATCCAGAACTAGTTATCATAAAACCACTTCAACAGTCCAGCAAAGTAATCCGTTGATAGCGGCATATTTTTAAACAAATCTCATCAGTGAATCAGCTAAAATTAAAGAGAAAATATGCAAAATTTAAAGAAATATTTTAATAACTTATAACAAGAGTTTTAGTCGACGGCCGGGGTAGTTCGGTCGTCTCCAGGGTCAGCGTAAGGACCCTTAAACCTTATGCAATAAAACACGATAGCCTTTCAGTTACAATGTAATTTATTAAGTGCTAATTTGTGTATATATATAGGTTCACCTGTATCTATATATGTATGAAGACGCGACTGACAACAGTTCTGCTTTCGTATTATCGGGAGGTCGGCTATGCTAGCCGGTAGCTGGTGACTTGAGTATACTGGTCGGCAGATGGCGGCGCAGTGGTTAACTCGGTTGACAGGTGGCGCGATTACTGGCCGGCAGGTGATGGCGTAGTGGTTGACTCGGGTTCGTCGAGCGACAGGCGTTACGACTACTGGCTGACGGATGGCAGCGTAGTGGTATGCTGGAGTGCGTCGGTCGACGGGAGGTGCGACTACTGGCCAACAGGTGGCGGCGTGATCGGTCGTATGATGGCTTGGATGCGCCGATTGCTGATTTCGGCGCTGAGTTGCTACTGGCAGACAGATGGCGGCACCGTGGGTGGCGTGGATGTGCCGGCTGATGGTAGCAGGAGTGCGGTGATACTGGTCGACAGATGGCGGCACAGTAGGTGGCCTGGCACGACTATGCTAGCAGGCAGGTGGCGGCACAGCGGATGGCTTAGATGCGCCGATTGATGATTTCGGCGTTGCGTTGCTACTGGCAGACAGATGGCGGCACAGTAGATGCTTTGGTGCGCCGGCTGATGGTATTGGTAGTGCGGCGACACTGGCAGGCAGATGACGGCACCGTAGGTGGCGAGGATGTGCCGGCTGATGATATCAGGAATGCGGTGATACTGGTCGACAGATGGCGGCACAGTAGGTGTCTTGGCACGACTATGCTAGCAGTCAGATGGCGGCACAGTAGATGGCCTGGCACGACTATGCTAGCAGGCAGATGGCAGCACAGCGGATGGCTTAGATGCGCCGATTGATGATTTCGGCGTTGCGCTGATACTGGCAGACAGATGGCGGCTCAGTAGGTGGCTTTGGTGCGCCGGCTGATGGTATTGGCAGTGCGATGACACAGGCAGGCAGATGGCAGCACCGTGGGTGGCGTGGATGTGCCGGCTGATGATATCAGGAGTGCGGTGATACTGGTCGACAGATGGCGGCACAGTAGGTGGCCTGACACGACTATGCTAGCAGGCAGATGGCGGCACAGTAGATGGCTTAGATGCGCCGCTTGATGATTTCGGTGTTGTGTTGACACTGGCAGACAGGTGGCGGCACAGTAGGTGGCGTGGCTCGGGCATACAGGTAGTCAATGGCGCGACCGGTCGGGAGAGCGTCAGCAGCCTGCAGAAGGCGGTAGTGCGACTAGAGTTGCTGTCGTGAGCTGCGCTGTGTCTTGGCCACCTGTAATGATAAGAGCGGGGTTAGTCGGGAGCAGTCAGCACAGGCCGCTGGATTTGAGAGCAGTCAGCCGTTAAGCCGCTGGATTATCGGGAGCAGTCAGCCGTTAAGCCGCTGGATTATCGGGAGCAGTCAGCCGTTAAGCCGCTGGATTATCGGGAGCAGTCAGCCGTTAAGCCGCTGGATTATCGGGAGCAGTCAGCCGTGAAGCCGCTGGATTATCGGGAGCAGTCAGCCGTTAAGCCGCTGGATTATCGGGAGCAGTCAGCCGTTAAGCCGCTGGATTATCGGGAGCAGTCAGCCGTGAAGCCGCTGGATTATCGGGAGCAGTCAGCCGTTAAGCCGCTGGATTATCGGGAGCAGTCAGCCGTTAAGCCGCTGGATTATCGGGAGCAGTCAGCCGTGAAGCCGCTGGATTATCGGGAGCAGTCAGCCGTTAAGCCGCTGGATTATCGGGAGCAGTCAGCCGTTAAGCCGCTGGATTATCGGGAGCAGTCAGCCGTTAAGCCGCTGGATTATCGGGAGCAGTCAGCCGTTAAGCCGCTGGATTATCGGGAGCAGTCAGCCGTTAAGCCGCTGGATTATCGGGAGCAGTCAGCCGTGAAGCCGCTGGATTATCGGGAGCAGTCAGCCGTTAAGCCGCTGGATTATCGGGAGCAGTCAGCCGTTAAGCCGCTGGATTATCGGGAGCAGTCAGCCGTGAAGCCGCTGGATTAATATGGATGACAACCGGTACCGATCGTCTTTAAAAGGTTGGAAATATCTTTTAGTAAGATATACCGCTCAGCTTTAGCGCCGAAAAATCAATTCCCATTCTCAGACCAACTTCGCCTTCTTATGTAGATAAGTTTATAAACTGAGTGAGAATTAAAAATACCATTTGCTTTAGCTACTTTGAAAGCTATTTTTAGCAGGCTTATTTTGTTCATGTTTAGTTGAATGTGTATTAATTCATATGAAGACTGGTTTGTTGTTCATGTTTGGTTGAATGTGTATTTATTTAGTGAGAAATGATGAGTGGCTTGGTTCTATTGATGTTTAGTTGAATGTGTATTTATTAGTGCTGTGACGTAGGTATTGAGAAATGATGTGTGGTTGTGCGTATATGGTGATCTGTAGTTATTTTTATAAGAGAGCTTGGTTTGGTTGATGTTTAGTTGAAGGTATATTTGTTATGCCGGAGATGTTGTTGATGTTATTAGTGTTGCGCTACGGTGTGTATTTATGGCTGTTGGTTGGTTCTGTTGGTGGCTATTATGTATAACGCAATTTGCGTTGTTACAAACTGTAAAGAAACCCTATTACTTTTTTTATTGGAGTCAATAAAAATTCAGTTTTTGTATGATTTTTTATAATTGCAAATAGTGAAAATGCAAATTAATAATCAGAAAAATAAATTGATATTGAAATAATCTAACCCATAAAAACAAAGTTTTTATTAAAACTTTTTCTTTCCTCATGCATGAGTTTCGAATATCTCCGTGACTGTGCGTGATGTGTGTGAATATCTTAAAATTAATCTTTGGCCACAACAAGTATATGGACAAAGTTTTAAATCCATGGGGTGAGGGGAAGTGTGGTTTTAACCCTTCCGTGACAGTGCGTGACTATGCGTGACTGTGCGTGACTATGTCGAAGTTGATCTTTCTTTACGGCAAGTACACCGACCAAGTTTCAGAATGAGTGGATGGGGCGAAATCCGTTTTAAGTCTCTCCGTGACTATGCGTGACCATGCGTGACTGTGCGTGACTAAGTCAAAGTTAATCTTTTTTACAGCAAGTGTATGGACCAAGTTTCATATGGATTGGATGAGGGGAAATGACATTTAGATCACTCCGTGACTGTGCGTGAACACGCGTGACTATGTCAAAGTTAATCTTTTTTCACAGCAAGTCTATCGACCAAGTTTCAGATCGATCGGATAAGGGGAAATGGGTTTTAAATCGCTCCGTGACTGTGCGTAACTATGCGTGACTGTGCGTGACTATGCGTGACTGAGCGTGACTATGTCGAAGTTAATATTTTTTTACAGCAAGAATACCGACCGAGTTGGAGAATGATTGGATGACGCGGAATCCGTTTTAAGTCTCTCCGTGACTGTAACCATGCGTGACTGTACGTGAAGTCAAAGTTAATCTTTTTTTCACAGCAAGTGTATGGGCCAAGTTTTTGATGGATTGGATGAGGCGAAATGACATTTAGATCACTCCGTGACTGTATGTGACTATGCGTGAGTGTGCGTCATTACCCCAAAATTAGTCTTTAGGCACAACAAGACTATGGGCCAAGTTTCAGATCTGTTGGATGATGGGGAATGGGGTTGACCCACGACAGACAGACAGACAGAGAGTATGAGTTAAAAGAAAGAATTTAAAAATACAATCTGTATTAGAGTAAATAAAGTTTCATATTCAGAAATGAAAAGTTTAAATTGCAGAATATCAGATTTATATAAACAACATTCAAATTGTAAAATTAAAAATTTTAAATAAAATAAGTAACAAAATTTATAGTGGATGGAGGCTGACAATGTAAACCACGATTATCGGAAAATTATATCAGATCCAAATATTATAGAAACTAAGCAGAGACAGCATTTCGGTTAAAAGATATTGTCAAGAGCTAAGACGCTGACAGAAATCTATCTTAACACAGATAGAGTAGCTCCTTCAGAACTTTTCGAAAAACGTCTGGGATATTTACAAATGATTATTGCGGAAGTAACATTCCCAAGCACTTTATTAATTAAAATGAATTGCAGACCATCTTAATTTAAATAAATAAATATATATATGGGGGGTTTCATGTCAAGTGCACCAACTTTTGAAACCGGTGTCTTCCGATCGGGATGAAATTTGCACCAAGGTTAGTCCTATTAGATAGTAGTTTAGACACAATTTTTCAATAAGATCGGTCCAGATTTCTCTGAGTTAGACGGGATCAAAATTTGACATTTTGGCCAAACAGGTGTTTCTTCTCATCCATGTAACTTATTACCTATTGTTCTCAGAAAATTTTTTCCCAAATAGTTTAGATAGATATTTCTTCAATATTTCGGAAAAAAATACTTAAAAAAAAAAAAAAAAAATTGTAGACTTTTTTTTTTGCTAAATTAAAGCATTTTTTGCCTTTGTTTTCAAAAAGTGCATTTTTTTTTTTTTCATAACAAAGCTTAGGATTTTTCCTTTAAGAGCTTTTTGGTCGCTTAGTGGGATGGAAGTGGGATATCTATCAAAATAAATGTTTTGTAACTCAAGACAACGGTTTTTCAATTTTTCACAAATGCACTATTTTGAATTTTTTCATATTTGTGTGTAAAACCTTACAAATAAAACTTATACTGAGAAACTAGACAAATTAACCTTTCCGAAGGAATGGTTACCTGTAACCTGAAACAGTTATTTGCAACATTTCAATCTGGCTTCACGAAATTAACCCAAATTTACCATAAAAATGTTAAACTGATGTGGAAGGAAATCAACTTAAAGTATTTAACAGATGATTCGGCAGAAGATTTACACGATTACCGCGATTGCCTTAAATTGGCTATGTGTCCTAGTGCAACAACTTTTTTGCCACTTAGGTGAATGTACCAATTGCCCGAAAAACACATTCATCAAAGAAAATTTAATCAACTCTTTAGATCGAGAATATATAGAGGAGGTCAAATTTGATTCTTGGATTCAGACTCACAGATGCACATTGAAAACAATCATTTTAAATGTGGATGATTTTGTGGAAGAAATGTGTACAGGATTGCTAAACTTGAGAAACCATGACTTTTTGGTCAAAGAGCAATGGTCATTCTTCAAGGATTTGAAGATACATTTGAAGTCTGGTGAATTCGTTATTTCATATGATTTCGCAGAAAACTATAAATATGCTCTTCAGGATGCCATACAAGCATTCCACTTCAATAACGACCAAGCAACTATATTCACAGTAGTTATTTACTACATGAAAGATGAAAAACTGGAACACAAAAGTATGGCAATCATATCCGATGATTTAAAACATGATACCGTTGCAGTTTATGAGTACCAGAAGAGAATACTAAAATTTCTAAAATCTAAATTTACATTAAAGAAGGTATATTACGTTTCGGACGGAGCTCGTCAACATTTTAAAAACAAAAGTAGCTTGGCAAATCTTATGGCCCATGAAAAAGATTTTGGAATGCCAGATGAGTGGCATTTTCATCCTACTGCTCATGGTAAAGGAGCATGTGATGGTATTGGAGCAAACCTTAAAAGAAATGCAGCGAAGTATAGCCTCTAGTGCTCTCATCAAGATCGCATCTTAGATGCGACTGCTTTATTCCATTGGGCAAAGAATTATTGTAAAGAAACTAAAATAGTTTTTACTAGCAAAGAGGATCATCAGTAAACATTGAAAACACTGAAGAGCAGATTCGATGCTGCGGTAACAATCGATGACACCGCTCAATACCATGCTTTAATACCGCTTGTCGATGGAAGACTCAAGTTGAAAAAGTTTTCTGCCTCTATTTAATGCGATTTCTTTCCAAAGACAACAAATAAACCAGCAGCGAAATCAACAGCTGAACCCAGTAACGCCAAGAAAGAATTGACAAAAAAACGCAGTAAATAAAGGCGACAAAAAAGCTGGAAGAAAGACTGGGTATTTAAAAATTTACAAGACTTAAATACTTCATCAGCTACAATAAATTAAGTATAAAAATAGTTATGATATAAATGGATCTAATGCAATAAGATTAAATTTTAATAAATTATTTATCTTTTTATTTTAAATATTATTATTATTATACATTAATTTAATTATTATTAAAAATAAATAAAAAATAATAATTTTTCAACATTTCTATAGAAAAAAAGCGATTTTTTTCCTGAGGTTAATATATTCTGGGTATTACAGTATCGAGGGTATAAAATTTTAGTTAGGTATGTTATATACCTTCGGAAAGGTTAATTTGTCTAGTTTCTCAGTATGTTTTATTTGTAAGGTTTTACACACAAATAGGAAAAAAATTCAAAATAGTGCATTTGTGAAAAATTTAAAAACCGTTGTCTTGAGTTACAAAACATTTATTTTGATAGATATCCCACTTCCATCCCACTAAGCGACCAAAAAGCTCTTAAAGGAAAAATCCTAAGCTTTCTTTTGAAAAAAAGGGCAAAAAATGCGTTAATTTAGCAAAAAAAAAAGTCTAAAATTTTTTTTTTTTTTAAAGTATTTTTTTCCGAAATATTGAAGAAATATCTATCTAAACTATTTGGGAGAAAATTTTCTGAGAACAATAGGTAATAAGTTACATGGATGAGAAGAAACACCTGTTTGGCCAAAATGTCAAATTTTGATCCCCTGTAACTCAGAGAGATCTGGACCGATCTTATTGAAAAATTGTGTCTAAACTACTATCCAATAGGACTAACCTGCAAATTTCATCCCGATCGGAAGACATCGGTTTTAAAAGTTGGTGCACTTGACATGAAATCCCCCATATATGTACATATTATATATATATATATATATATATATATATATATATATATTAGAGTGGGTCAAATTTGTTCTTTTTTTATTTACTCTTTGAATGAACAAATATTTTTTGATTTAAATTGAATGAAATCGATATAGGTATGGGTACCCCACATAATTTTCAGCGCTGGTTATTTGGGGCTATTTTAAGCATGGGAAAGTCAAAGATTCGTCGATATGTGCAATAATTTCGTGAATTTTCCCCAAAAAGGTGAAAAACATCTACAAAAATGCACGCATACGCCCCTGGCGACAATTAAAAATTAAAATAAATGTGGAAAGGGATTTACCGACCCAAAAAACCCCGGTATACACATTTTTAATAATTTTTTTTACATTTTGTTGTTGTCTAACGTATGATTCTGTTGAAAAAATAGTTTGCAGCTGTGCATTAAAAAGCACTTAGAAAAATCAGTGTAAGTCTTAAGTTTATAATTCATATTATTACTTTACAAAATGAGCTACATGTATTCGGAGGAGAAGTGGGAAAGCGATTTTTTTTCACTTATAAAGCAGAATGTTTGAATTTCATTTCAAATAAAATTTTTTCTTATTTTTTCAGTGTACATGTATTGAATAATAATATGAAAAAAATTCGTTTTCTTTGTATCTATTAGTGTTTGCACTTTCATAAAAAAACTCTGGGCATGCCTGGTATAGTGCCAATTTTAGAACAAATTATTTTTGAACGATTAATTTTTAAATTGTAAAGCATTGTCAATTATTTGTCAATTGTTGGGTAACGAGTTCCACAGACATGTGATATTTATAAGAAATTACCAACTATTGGATCGAGCAAATTTAAGTCGTTGTTCAGGTGAATAAATTGGTTCCTTGTTGTATATTGCTTTGTGTAGTAGAATTAATGGTCTTATCCTTAGTAAGTCCACGAGGTCAACTCCGTACACACACTTCGAATACAGAGAAGTTCCATCATATCTCTTTATATTATACATATAACGTATAATCGCATTGTAAGCTACAAATAATCTAATCTTACTTTCTGAATCACAATATAAGAGCAAATTTCACAACCATATAGTGACTTCGGCATAATGAAAGATTTCGCGATAAGCACATGACTGTTTAAAGGTGTAAGATGTTGTATAGGGTACAATATTCGTAGCATTACAAATTTTTTCCAGATACAGAATTAATCTGATTGTTCCACGTGAGCGATTTATTAAAAATGAATCCAAAATTTCTAACAGATTCCACAATTGCAATAGTTTGATTACCTATTGATACTGGAATATCTATAGGGATGGTTTGATTTCTTTGAGTTACAACTAAACACTTTGATTTTTTTTTTTTTGGCTTTAAGTGAAGTCAATTTGAAGAATTTCATACAAATGTTTTATTGATATCCTCATTAACCTTTTCAGTGCATTCACGAATTAATCCTTTCTCAGAGCTGATGTAAATTTCGATATCATCTGCATACATTTGGATGTTGCTGTGTGAAAGTTAACTGGGGAAATCATTAATGTGTAATGTGAACAATAGTGGACCAAGAAGAAAACCTTGCGGCAGATTAGAAATGATTAGAAAGATATGAAGCGGCAGTTGAAGTAAAGTTAAATTTATTTCAGAGTTTATTATATATGCGCGAAGCATCTGATCTCTTGTATCCACGCCGGATTTATTAGCATTGTAATCCAGAATAACCCTGGGCTTCCTTTTTCGGTTGTATCTACATCTCAAATATAATGTAGAGAACTTCTTGAGAACATCAGAGCATATGATATATCGCTTTCGTGGAAGCTAAGAAATGAGCTGCAAACTGGATGCGCAGGACTTATCAGGTCCTCTCGTGGTACAAATATTTTATTTGAGCGTACTGTTTTCCAACAAATGCAGTTTTCTTCCTCATCAATATACGCGCCACATTCACTAATTGATACACAACATTCTGTTAATTACTTGACTGTTAATTACTTGTATCGGAATAATTACTCGTCGACGGTCAGCTAATCGTGCGGGATGAAAGCTGACGCCAAATGGGTCTGCAACATTTGCCAAACATTGTCAATAGCAGCAGTTTTGCTGTTCGTTAATCGCTCCCATAATCAAACTGAATGAATTTTTTGATGAGCATAAACAGATCGTATGATAATGCGGCTTTGTTTATTCGAACATTGCACAGTGGGTGAAATGGACAATCTAGCGAATTTAAATTAATATCTCGACTGTTTTTTATCCGATCGGCAACATACTTTCAGGAATAGTTTTTTATATATCCCCTAATATATTTGCCAAGTATTGGACAAATTGGAACACTATAATCCAAAATTTCGATGTTTTAATACGATTTAAACTAAAATAGATTATACTCATATTTGAATATTTTTAATTTTTTTATTTGTTGTATTTTTCTTTATAACTTTTTATTTAAATTTAGTAATAATTTAGTAATATATAAAAATAATAATAATATAAACCTTTAATAGAAATTATTCAGAATCTGAGCTATCAATGTGTGAACATGGATCCTGCAGTTCAGCATGAGAAAGAAGATTTTTAACTTCTTTGTATAATACAATATTTTTTTTGGAAGGCCTGGAAGTAGATTTAGACAAAAAGATGATATAAAAGGATCTGAGGAAAATATTCGCGCATACAGCAGGTCATCCATTGTGTGCTGTCGAGAAGTTTTAATACTAGCGAAAATTTCGGACATCTTTATTTCTAGCCAATTGGTAGCACACCATTATTTATAATTTCTGCCCCATGAATTAAAATTTTGTCAATAGAACTAGGCATGTAAAGCCATGGATATTCATTAAAAATTAATTGAGCTGTTTCAAATGCGTATTGCCGAAAAGCATCTGGATTAACGGCGTATCCACAAGCCATATCACGCAAAATTACGGTTAATCTTGTAATAATCTCTTCACTAATGCCTGTTCTTTGGGCAGTCAAATTGGGTTGTTGAAGGAACCTTCTAGCTGTGTTGCCATTATTTGTATTGCCACAACCAGCCATTGGTATATCCACTAGTAACTCCATTTTCTTTCTTAGCTCTGTTTGTATGTCTACTTTCTTTTTTTCAACTATAGCTTTATCGGAGCCACGGATCTGCCACTTTTTAATGGGAATGAAATATGAAATAGGAAATATGAATGACACACTCAAAACAACGAATCCATACGTGAAGAGTGGATAAACCATATTGGAAAAAATTTTCATTTACTGGTAGATTTTGGATCACATTCAGATCGTTCATCATTTTCGGTGTGACTTTACAAATTCCGCACGTTTGTGATGATGTTTCGACAATAGAACTAAATATTTTTCCATTGTCATGTAGAACTTGGAATGTGCCTAGGCTTGTTGGTCTAATATTTGATATTTGAGTTTCAATACTCTCAACCTCGGTATTGACCACGTTGGATGTTTCCTTCTGACAACTAATTTTGATTGGTCTGCAGAAGCGAGTTGGGGAAGGTCGCGAATTTTTCCAAATAATGTTGGATCCGCATTGCACTTGTAATGGTACAATGCAACCCGTAACCAGGGTGTGCTGCAATTATCCTAGTAACAGTGTGGGCCACCGAGCTCTGAAGGGGCACTTTAGCAGACGCCTCTGTCACCAATAATCCACTAGGATAGCACCTTTGCTTAGCTAGTCTCAAAACATCATAGCTTGGGTAAATGTTTGCACTTCGAGCTTTAGCACCAGCCTGCATTAATTTGTACGAGTGTTTCGTATAACCCTCATCAATATAATGAGCCAAGGCCTCTTTGGAGTATATTTCACAGGTAGTAGGCTCTCGGATTCAATACTTTTTATTATTTTTTGCAGCCACGATATCATTTGAATCCAACATTGCAGTTTTTTTTCCAGTCCTGTAAAGACTAGATCGATTTGCCGCAATTAGCTCGCTGCAAGAAGATTCATTTATTAATGGAGATACTTTATGGACTTGACTTTTTGCACTACAAGTTGGAAACTCCTTTACCGGTCGTTCTACTTGTGCAGAAGTTGTTGGAGCAATTTACTCAAGGACTCCTTCTAACAATTCCTTGTTTCTTTTTTCAAAATATGGTAATCAAAATATGGTAATTTCCGTTTTTCCACTAACGATTTCACGACACTGTTCTTCGTTATGATTATTTTTTTTTATAAATTATGTTACTGAATATGTGGTTTTCTACTGCCAAAAATTTTTTAGACGGAATATTAAAAAAAGTTCTCTTCTTGAAACTCACATCGTACCTACAAAATGGAATAAAAATGAGAGTCGCAAAAAGTGGCAACAGATGTTGGCCATTTTACATTCACAAGAAACATTATAAACAAAAAATATATGATTTGGAGCGGACACTTTTGGACAACAAAAGATCCGCTCTACAGAAGTTCACTAAATGACATTCAACGGAGGACACATCGTAGGCTATTTTCTACTGATATTTGTAACAACAATATATAAAATACAAGCCACAAACACTTTTTTCCTTTAACACATACCAAAGACTTAAACAAAAATTACTTTACTGGACAAGTCTGAAAATACTTTTATTGTTTTTAAAGCTCGTACTGCATTATGTGAAATTGCGGGAAAATTTATTGCTACACCTGTTGAAACATATGTTATGTTTGAAAGCTCACAGCTGTTCGAATATATAAGTTACAAGAAAACAAAAGCTATCGATAAATTCAGTGGGATAGTGGTTATCGAAAATACAAAAAAAAAAAAATACGCAATTACACATTTCAAATTTGAATTAAACGACCCTAGATTGATTATTTAACCCACTGTGCATTGGTTGGGTACCACAGTTCCTTAGCAGGCTCATTAGCCTAGCATACAAAATGATAGCCAAAAATGCATCAAACTATTTTAGAGTGATCGTTTTCCATTCCTTTTTCTTCGTAGCATCTGCGAATTCCATACAGTTGTTACTTCCCTGGCTTTTCGATTGATTTCCCATTTGATACCATACGCCATATGTAGCAAATCTTGTTTTTGCATACAAATCGCTGTTGCAAGCATTCAATATAACATTCTTCTAGCAATAGTAAAAGGGACCTTTTCACTAATCCACGTACTAAATGCCACTAAGCCACAATAAAATGTAAACTATTGCTCATATCGCTTCAAAACCTGCTTCAATTAAGGAGTTGTGGGAGTTTAAAAAAACAAAAATATTCACAGGGACCATCTCACAAACAGAAGAATTAAGACAGATTTAATTCGTTTTATGGTGTATGGTTGTTTGGAATTCTCTTCAAAATAAAAATATTAAAATTAAAAATTAAAATTAAAAATTAAAAATTAAAAATTAAAATTAAAAATTATAATATACATATTCATATCTCTGCATAATTCCTTAAAACCAGCACAGATTTTTGTGCAATTTGAGTGTTTTAAGTGCTATTCTAATAAATACAAATACAAATACTAATACAAATAAGTATAACTATCTACAAATGGAAAAGTGTTTTGGCAAAATTCCAAAGTTTTAAAAGTATAATAGCAAAAAAATCTTATCTTAACTAATGTTTCCAACAAGTTTTTTCATACAAAAAAAAAAAAAAAAAAAAAAAAAAAAAACCTATAAATCCTTTAGTTTATTTTTGTAATATTCTTTAATTTTTACATGAGTTTTTAGAAGTTGCTTCTCAATAAAAATGTTTTTGTTGTTGTTTACATTTATTGTTACTTTTATAATTGTACGATGTAAATCAACGCATTACGCGCAAATGAAACATGCCAACAAATAAAAGTAAAAAAAATTTAATGAAATAAAATTAATACTACAAACATAAATTTATGCATAATATTGCAACAACTAACGTAAAGTGAAAAAAGAAAATGAATATAGAGAAAAAAAAAACGAGAGAAAATGTCAAATGCAAACCACTAAAGTGCCACTTTATGTACGATTGCTTGAAATTATGGTGGAAAAAGCTTTTCGTTCCTCACCGCCCCCCCACTTGTTTACGAGTTTTTATGAAGCCACTCAGAGCTACACTAAATACAGTTTGTCAAGCAAATCTTTGCACAGTAAAAATGAGTTGAAAATGTTACTTTCATTTAAGAATTTCAGCAACAACACATTTCGTTACTGTACTTATTCAGGACTATAAGACGCCAACACATTAATAAAAGACACACTTTACAACAACAACAACAAATGGTGTTTATTCAATATGAATGGTGTCAAAAAAATCTTTGCATAATGAGTGAAAACAACAATGCATGTTTTAAATTACCACGAATTTGTTGCATTTGAGTTTTTTCATGAATATCTATTGCAAGTAAAAGAGGTTGAACAGCGCACAGTGGCGCCTTCCGAGTTTTTTTTCGTTGAATCAATTGAGATAGTCAAATAAGTTAAAAGGCATATGATAGATAATTGCTTGCAATTAGTAATTGATGCTTATGGTGGACAGACAAAATATTAGTAACTAAAATCCCATAAATTAAAAATTTTGTGGAATTAAGCTTAAGTGTGCAAACAATTAATTGACAGAGAAGAAATTGAACTGTTGTCCTTTTTTAATATTCATTAGAATAAGTATTTTTTTTATTGAAGTTGAACTTTTTTTTGTATTTACTGTATTTGAACAGCTGAGATGAAAAAAAATAATTGTTTATTTGAATTAGAAATCAATATTTCTTTTGAAGATTATAATTTTTTTTTCATGTGCAAAGATTTTATTGACGAACTGTAAATAGTTGAAGACATTTTCAAGGTTTTAGCAACCTAACGTGCACATAAAAAATATAGATACGAGTACTCGTACATACACTTACAGTATGTGTGTTTGTCGAAGTTCAACTTATTCTGCATAAAGGAGAATATGTTCTAAATTAAAGAAGAAGAAAAACATAACTTGCATTTCAGTAAATATGAAAGGAAACATTAAAATAAGCACTTGACAGCTTTTGAAATTTTTGTTTGTGTGGACTTGTCGGCAAAATATTTCGGTTGTTCCAAAATTGTATTATTTTTTTCTTCTTCTAATCGGTATAGAACGACAGTGTATATATATTTCGTTAACAATGATTACAGATCGAGCCATGTTAGCAAAAATATGATGAAAATCGATAATTTGCATCATAGTACTATAGGGAATTTACAGTGAAAGGAATTTTGATGTAAGTTTACATTCTTAGTATGTTTACATAGTGAAGATGTAGTAAAGATACTTAAATAAAACCCTTCATTTAGCACTTCGCATTCATGGCTCGAGATGTTTGTCGATAGTGCAATTCATCAGTGTCTTTAATTTTTTTTTTTTCAAAAACGCATACGATCGATAACAAAAATTGTCAGCGCAGCGGCCTCAGGACAAACAACTCGTATTACTTTACTTTTGATCGAGGCTGGAAACGCGCAATATGCTGAGTTATATTTAAATCACCTCCACCAAAAATTTAGAGAATTAAAAAAAATATTGTTTATTCCTTTCAAGGTTTTTTTTTCTAAATAAATAATTTTCATTTCATTTCTATTTGGGACTATGAAGGAACATACAAATGAAAGAGTGTATCGAATTTAACAACTTGACGATTATTTTATAGTTCTTAATGTGCGCGAGGTCTTTACTCCTTATCAGAATGAAACAGTTCTCTATTGAAAATTTCTTTTCGGATTATGAGGAGTGAAGTGATTGGTGATTTCGTCATCGTTTAGATATGATCGGGAAGATAACTCAACTCAAAGCATAAATATGTTCTAAGATTATCTGGAAATCCTTCTGCACGAGAAGAGGCCAATTAACCCTTTCAGATCTAACTCTACCGATTCTGAGATCTGGTTTGTGGTGCTTAAAATATAAACAAATAATTTTTTTCTGATTTTTTTTACCGGTATTCAATGATTGTGACTTCTCTTGCAAAAATTAAAAACGAAAGTAGACTTTGCTAAAAACAATTTTTAAATTAATGGTTTTAAAATGACTACAATCGTTTCACTACTCAGTTCTGAAAGGGCTAAACTTTTAATCTGGTAACTGTTGCTGAATCGCTGAAACGTTGCTTTATCAAATATATAATCGTAATTACACAGGTTTAGCTGAAAATAGATAATTTGAGAGGCTAAAATCACTTTTCATATGTGAATGCCTTTCGAAACATAACTTAAGCAGTTCAAACCTTGAATTTGTTAAACATTCTCTATAAATTCGATCCACTATCATGAACGAGTGAATGAATAAATGTAACTATGTGCAAGTAATAAATTATCACACTTAGACAACTTTTGCAATTTAATAGTCTAGGAAAGCATTTATAAATGTGTAAGAGTGGCAAGATAAGTAGCAAAAAGTAATATACAAGACTTTACTTACCTACCAACCAACATGTTGCAACCAAGACTTTTTTTTAAAGCATCATTTTTCATGATATGTGTCAGGTCAAGGGAAGGAGTTCAAAACTCTTATATAAAATAAATTTAAAGTTGTACGACTTTTCGTGCTGAAACTAAGCACATACATACATATATACATATGTATATATTCGTACTCGTACTTATGTATAATACTAGTATATGAAGAAAGTGGCCGTAACCTTTGTTTAATTGCTGTATTTTCTTAATAATTGTTCTATCTCTATAGTTTTAATCTTACACAGTAATTTTGCTCTTATTGATTACAATCAGATTTTAAAGTGTTCACTGTAAGTTCAATCATATCATTGCATTGATGTCGCAGCTACTTTTGTCATATTATTGTTTGTTACGTTACATTGTATTAATTACAATGATTATTTATTTTTTAGTTAAGTTTTGGCTACACTAGTGTTTTTTTCTTCTATTACTTCCTCGATCAATTCAATTTAATTCAACAGTTTAGGATTTTTATCCTCAAACATTAAAATAATATTTTATAATAGACAAGCATTATACGCGCTACAAATATCCTGGATTTGAATGGATTCAAACTAAAAATAGTTAAAGGTGGAACATATATTTTAATTTTTTTTATTAGCTATTATTTCAGTCTCTTCATCTTCATCCTCATCAACTGATTGCAGCGATTGAAAAAAGTTTTGCTGTTTACTGTAGCAGCAGTATCATGTTGTGATTTATTTTTTTTTTATTCATAAAAATCATTAAAACATCTAATTAATATAATACAATAGAAATACAACACTAACAGATTCTTTGAATTTAAATGAAAATATCAGCTTCTGGATGTGATTGTATTTACCTAGATGACATATTAAAATAAATTAAAAGAATTTGCTGACAGACACCATCTACTTATCAACACTACAAATATGTTTGTACTTGAATTTGTTATCTACCCCAGTGGAAGTTCGTACACAGATTTCTGGTTGTAATAAAAGCTTTGATATATACGAAACAATATGCAGCACTTGCGTTTATGTTAAAAATTAGTTGGTTGATATTTTTCTTGGAAAATGGTGGATAGTTACTGTAAAGAACATTAGCATTTTCTATGATGTCATGGAAAGTACTGATTTTATCCATGACAAAGAGTTTAATCATCAGGTGCATTTGAAATTTTTATAAATCAAGTTTATTGTGTATCACTATTTAGACAAAGACCGAGACCTCCTAGCGGGCTAGGGTCAACATTTAATGCAGTGAGAAATTTGACGAGAGGCAGTGAAAAAATCTTTTTTTTAGTGGCTGTTTTTTTTATTTAATGGAATTTTGGAATTTTGGATTTTATTTCAAGATGTCGATCATAAAAATCAAGTACAAAGTGCAATTGATACACTATATTAAAACGGCTGTTCTTCAATTCTATTTAGTACAAAAATTTCATTCTTTATCACGTAAAAGATTAAACTCAGCTTTTATCAATATTTTTAATATTCACCACAATGTAGTTGTTGTAGTTTGAAGTTTTTTCTTTTCAAACAATAACGAAATATGGAAGCAACTTTTACAAGTTTCGTATTAAATTTTTGACTTTGATTAAAAAAATTATCAATAAAAATGTTACATAATGAAGCTGCCGCATATACTTATATGTATACCGGGGTAGTAAAGTTTGAAGAATTTTTTTTGCGTTTTTTCATGCAATTATAGGTAATTAAAAAAAGAAATTGTTAAACAAGTACTAGTTATTCAAGGAAAAAAATTTCGTAAAATGACAGTTTAAAGTTTGAAAATAAACTTAAAAATCGTAGAGTGGAAACCGAAAGAGTTGGTTTTGGGGCCTTAGGTTGCTAAATTCTCATATAAGATAACTTATTTTAAAATCGATGTGCATAAAAAATCTGACTTTTATTCGCTTTCGCATTTTATTTTTAATTATCCTGAATATTAAGTGGTAGTTGGTAATGTCTTGGATTTAATAAATCCAAATCAGATAGAGCATAGACTTTTTAATAAAAGCTACAAAATTACTCTAAAATATTTTTAAAAACAATGTATTGATAAATGAGGCCATCAACGCAAAAATGGTGTAACCCACAATTTTTGTTTGTTGCTGTTCTGGTGATAAATACATATCTTCCAATAACAACTATCAATACAAAAGTGGAGTCAGTCACGTTTTGGTATTCAAAAGCAGATCGAGCTGAAAAAATCGTTTTTGCACAGAGCATAATATAAACAAGTAAGAAAATTATAGTCGGTCTAGACCGACTATACGATACAATATACCATGCGCTTAGAGACCCTATCTCTCAGGCCCAACTAACTGGATATAGAAAATAAGCATAAGCATAAGTGGGATTTTTATTAATTTTTTTGGTTGCAGATATGAAAAAGTTCATATCGGATGCTATATCTATATACGGCCTAGGTCCAAAAATGGACCGATCCTGATCATGTTTGGTAAAGTCTCTTGTATTTTGCAAAAATATATACAAACAAAATTTGAGAAGAATCAGTGCAATATTTTTGTTCTTTAATAGATTTAAGTGAAGATCGGGAAGCAGCTCTATATGGGGTCAAAGGGATCATTTTTGGACTACTCATTAATGGATGTAATGAACGCATACAAACCCAATTTGAGTAAGATCTCTATGACAATTTGGATCTTATGGCAATGTATGTCGATTTCATATGGGTAATTTGTATGGGGGCTAGGTCTGAACATGGACCGATTCTCACCAGTTTCAATAGCGTTCATCCTATGGCCGATAAAAGCTTATATACCAAATTTTATCAAAATATATTAATATTTGTGACCTGCAGTTTGATTACAAGCTTTACATGGACACTCAGACGGACGGACGGACGGACATTGTTAAATCAACTCAGAAAGTGATTCTGATTCGATCGGTATAATTAAAGATGGGTCTAGGTCAAATATTTTTGGTTGTTACAAACAGCAGCACAAAGTCTTTATACCCAAACCACATAGTGGTATGGGTATAAAAAGTAATAGAGCAAAAGCAAAAGTGGTTTAAGTTGAATATACCACTTTTTTTAATATTGAAGAAATAGATGATAAATTTTTGATCAGTGGACATTCATATTTACCATGTGACCAAGATTTTGGTATAAAAAAAAAAACGAAATAACAAATACTTCAAAGAAATATACGTTCTAGAAAACTGGTTCGAAGTAATTAAAACGGTTTGAAAAAGGTAACAATTCAAGTTAATGCGAATGAGTGGAGTGGTTAAAAGTTCAGTGGCTAAGATAACATAAAATCCATAAATTTTCAATTTTTTCAAGTATTCTATTATATTTTTTTAAAAAGAAAAAGGACCCCTTGAACATGTTCATTTAATCCCGCCAGTTCGTCACACTTTTTACAACAACCTGAATTGCTCCAACAGTGTTTGAAATGAAGTGTATTATCGTGAAAGGGATGATACATGGCTCTTGTATTATCTACATTGATTTCTTAATAAACTTGTCCTTAATGGTGCAACTTGTTTATTAATTTATATTTCACCAAAATATCACAAAATGCAGAAGTGATGTAACCCAAATTTTTTCCTTAATATTAACTTAATAAATACAAAAATAAACAGCTATTGTGAATTTGGAAGTTCCTGTTATAAATTAAAAATAAAACATTTAAAACAATGTTCACAAATGAACTTAAATTCAAAAAAATATTTACCATTCTCTCCTAATTAAATAGTTTGGGGTTAAACCACAATGCAACCTAAACGATATAGTATTTGGTGTGGTTTTTGGGCTGCCAGTATCATTGGGCCATTTTTCTTCCAAAAATGTGGTAAGCAAATGCGTTACATTATACGGTGAGCGTTACCGTGCATAGATATGGATCTGGACAACATTTTGTTTCAACAGGATGGCGCGCTGTTTTAAATAAAATAAACATTTATATTTTCAACAAATGTTTTATTCCAGCTTTGCTAGTGATGATATTTTCATGCTCTTTAGGTTTCTATAGCAGAGTGTGTTTATTGAACGTAACAGAACTAAATTTATAGTGTTAAAATGCTTATATAGCAATTCCGTATAAAGTGGAGAGTATCGCACGGACAGTACATCTTTAGCTAGATTTATATATAAGTGCAACACAACGATCACTGTACAATACCAAAAGGATTGACTGTCACAGTGGCTGTTATAGCAGCTTGACTGGGAACATCTTCCATATGCTACTGTTTCAATTCAATTCAATGTTTATACCCTATACCACTATGTGGTTTGGGTATAATGACTTTGTGCTGCTGTTTGTAACAACCAAAAATATTTGACCTAGACCCATCTTTAATTATACCGATCAAATCAGAATCACTTTCTGAGTTGATTTAACAATGTCCGTCCGTCCGTCCGTCCGTCCGTCCGTCCGTCCGTCTGTGTGTCCATGTAGACCTTGTAATCAAACTGCAGGTCGCAAATATGAATATATTTCACTGAAATTTGGTATATAAGCTTTTATCGGCCATGGGATGAACGCTATTGAAATTGGTAAGAATCGGTCCATGTCCAGACCTAGCCCCCATACAAATTACCCCTATTAAATCGACATAAATTGCCATAAGATCCAAATTGTCATATAGATCTTATTCAAATTGGGTTTGTATGCGTTCATTACCTCCATTAATGAGTAGTCCAAAAATGATACCTTTGGCCCTATATAGAGCTGCTTTCCGATCTTCACTTAAATCTATTAAAAAACAAAAATATTGCACTGATTCTTCTCAAATTTTGTTTGTATATATTTTTGCAAAATAAAAGAGACTTTACCAAACATGATCAGGATCGGTCCATTTTTGGACCTAGTCCCCATATAGATATATCATCCGATATGAACTTTTTCATATTTGCAGCCAAAAAAATTTATAAAAATCCCGCTCAAATTTGGCTTTTGCTTATTTTCTATGTCCAGTTAGTTGGGCCTAAGAGATAGAGTCTCTAAACGCATGGTATAGGGTATCGTATAGTCGGTCTAGACCGACTATAATTTTCTTACTTGTTATTTATAATAATATTTGTGATATTTTAGCTTATAAATATATAGAAAGCTTAGATCTAATTACATCTTTTTTACTCAAACATAAGTTTTTTAGATAAAATTAATAAGCAACATTTATAGTTTAAGAAATCGAAGAAAATTTTAAAAAACCTCTTCAAATTAAAAAAAAATTTTTAGTAAAAGATTAAATTATAAAAATAACAAAAAAGACTAGATATGCTGATGATGCCACTATATTACTGATATACTGATATTGGGATAATTGATATCTTTGATCAAAATTTTGTTTAAGCCGATAGATTTTCATATCAATCATTTTTATATTGTCAATAAAGGTTATACGTAATTTTTATTAACTTATTCTGCTCGATTTGTAAATTTTTACTATAACATTTCACTATATTTGCCTAGACAGGAGCGCCATAAAACATAGTGGAGTGAAATATAACTTTCAATATAATTATTTAATTTTCGGAGCTCAAAGGAAATAGTGTTCTTTAGCTAAATTAACTTTATCTATGGCATATGAAATATGTTCTTTGAAATTTAAATACACTTAAGTATTTGACTTTAGAACCTCATGGAATGTTGGAAGTTTCCGACGTAGACATAGTTGAGGTGTATAACATTCCTTTCTTTTCCTTCTTCGTTTTCGAGTTCTTTATAGTGATTTTTCATTTGTTGAAATTGTCTCTAGGATAGTTAATGATGATTGAAGGTTGTTAATATTATATTCTGCTAAAGAGCCTGAGCACAATAGGGCTGTGTTGTCAGCAAAAATCGATAGATTTTCCTACATGAACTCTAAACTCACGATTTATTAGATATCTTTGGATGATTTTTATAAGAGGCGATGGAAAATTGAGATTACTCATTTTAAAAATCAATGCATCGTGCCAAACTGAATCGAATGCAGCTTTGACATCTAATAACACAATTCCAGTGGAATTTCCATTCTGAAAATATGATTTGACAATGTTTTTAGTTCTAGTTAAAGCATGGGAAGTGTTACGTCTGCTTCTAAATCTAAATTGCTGTCGTCAATAAAAATGATTAGTTTGATTTTGATGATTGCTTCCAATATCTTACTAATAGAAGGTAGAAGACTTATAGGACGGTACGAAAAGAAGGAACTATTGCGTTTATGGAGTTCAGCAATGGCTATGACTTTAATTTATTTCCACAAATTTGGGAACTAGTCGATCCTTAAACGTGAATTATTTATTGAAGTAGGTACTTTGATATCGCTTTGGGGAAGATTTTTGATATAACGGTGATTGATTTTATCAATACCTGGAGCTTTATTGTGTTTTAGTTTCTTCACTAATCCTTTTAAATAAGTTTTTGTTACCATATAATTTCCCAATTCATTATGTCTATAATTATCTAGGTGTTGGATACGGTTTAAAACTTCACGTTCTGTTTCCGGATCGCTTAGATATGTATGTATGTTGAGGATGACTTATTAGTTTTAAAAATTTCAGCTAGTACTCGTATATTGCATTTTTCAACACTGACGCTTATTGATTTCTATTATCAACAAGCGTTGGTATTTGCTTTGGCTTCTTCCTCAAAACTTTTGTAATATTTTAAAAGGGCTAGGAGCCCTTTTCTAACTTGGATAAATAGATATTCCAGGTATACAGTTTGATTATACAGTTTGATTAAGGCGTCTCACTTCTCTCTTATCGGAAATATTCCTGTATCAGCTAATATCAGCGGCTTGTTTAATAGTATTATTTAAAGCTATAATCATATCGTCAAAGACATCGGACCCTTTGGTCACGATACAATTAAAATGTCTAAGCGAATGGTTTGCATAGTGTGATCGTTTGTAGTGTTGATCGTTTTGTTACTTTCGATAACTAAAAATGTTCTTGTGGATATCAACAAATGTGAAAAAAATAAGTGAGGTCATCGATGAAATACAGCTCCATACTGTCGAAAATGTACTGAAAAATCGGGTTGATTATATGGGCTATTTCAGGGCCAACCGGGGAAGTTATGTGAATGAAATAGTATTCCATAATTGTATTGTTTATTTCAAAAACCACTCAAGCAACAAAAAATCAAAAATTGATTTATTGGGCGATTACAGTTGTTTAAAGCCAAATGCATCGTTTAATGCAAAAACAATTAAAATTTTGCCTCCACGTGATAGTGCAACAAAATCGAGAAATCTTTGTTTAGTGTAGAAAGAAGTCAAGTGACAGCGCTTAACTGGTTTCTGCTCTAAACGGCGGGATTTTTAATATTGAAGGCCAGTAAAACGACCTGTTTAATATACACAATGTGACCGCTCAAGATGTTAAACGTTTTAAACAATGGTGGCCTCGGTCGTACAAAAAAAAAAAATACAAATTCTGATATTTTACATATTTTACATTGTGTAATACTAGGCCCAAATCTAATTTTTTTTCGCGAATCTTATAGGTCCCAATATATGTAAAAAAAAATAAAAGATTTACAAGCTCTAAAACCCTTCTTGGTTTGATACGAAGAGTTTTGTGACAACATTTTTCAATGACCCGCCACGGAAGCAGAGAGCGCTGTAGAGTCTGATCGCAGGGGAGATGTGTAAACATCTAGTAATTAAAGATTTTTTTATAGCACTTTCTTAAAATCAAACAGAAAGCGTATCACTATTATTATTATTATTATTTATTATTTTAACCGGTTAATTTTTAATTTTTCGTTTTTTTATTTTTAATTTTTTGTTTTTCATTTTTCGTTTTTCATTTAAAATTTTTTTTTTAATTTTTTATTTTTCATTTTTTATTTTTCATTTTTAATTTTTAATTTTTCTTTTTTTAATTTTAATTTTTTATTTTTCATTTTTTTTCTTCATTTTTCATTTTTCATTTTCCAATTTTTATTTTCTTTTTTCATTTTTCAATTTTTATTTTTCAATTTTCAATTTTCATTTTTTATTTTTCATTTTTTATATTTAATTTTTTATTTTCAATTTTTTTTTTCATTTTTTATTATTTATTTTTAATTTTAGTTTTTCATTTTTCATTTCTTATTTTTCATGTTTCATTTTTTATTTTTAATATTTTATTTTTCATTTTTTATTTTTCATTTTTCGTTTTTCATTTATCATTTTTAATTTTTCGTTTTTCAATTTTCATTTTTCATTTTCCATATTTTATTTTACATTTTTAATTTTCAAACAGTTTATCATATTATAATTTTTTCACCAATACAATCACATTTTGTCTTACGACTTACATGTTACGCTTACATATTACGCTGTTTTTGGAATTTACTCCCCTGCGCGTATAGATGCTTACACATAAAAAAAGATGTATATAAGAAAATGATTTTACTCTTTAAAAAGTTAATTTTTCATTTTATTCTTGAAGTCCCTAAAAAAATTAGAATATTTCGTACATTTACAATAGTGATGGTTATTTGGTTCAGAAACCAGTCAAGTGCAAACTTTATATTATTTTTTATATACGTGTTAATATAGATTAAAATAAGTTTTATGTTTATCAAACAGTTACACAAATGGACAACTTTCATAGGAAGAAATATAAATTTTCTAAAAAAAAATTTTAAGTTTCAAAGAAGTTTTCTTTGATTTACTCAAAATCAATAATATGTTGCTTGGCTGGTATTTGAAATAAACGACTCAATTAACCGCAAAGATTTTATTTTCAAATGAAAAGAAATTAGGAGTTTTTTATTTATAGCAACATCAAAATGCAGAACTTTTATGGTCCACCCTGTACATAATATTGTACAATAATATGTTTGTTTCACACTTTATGGCGGCACAGTTAGAAGTAGGGAAAAAATCAATTATATAAAATGGCTGATTTGCCTTTTTATACCCTATACCACTATGTGGTTTGGGTATAATGACTTTGTGCTGCTGTTTGTAACAACCAAAAATATTTGACCTAGACCCATCTTTAATTATACCGATCGAATCAGAATCACTTTATGAGTTGATTTAACGATGTCCGTCCGTCCGTCCGTCCGTCCGTCCGTCCGTCTGTGTGTCCATGTAAAGCTTGTAATCAAACTGCAGGTCGCAAATATGAATATGTTTTGATGAAATTTGGTATATAAGCTTTTATCGGCCATGGGATGAACGCTATTGAAATTGGTGAGAATCAGTCCATGTTCAGACCTAGCCCCCATACAAATTACCCATATGAAATCGAGATAAATTGCCATAAGATCCAAATTGTCATATAGATCTTACTCAAATTGGGTTTGTATGCGTTCATTACATCCACTAATGAGTAGTCCAAAAATGATCCCTTTGACCCCATATAGAGCTGCTTCCCGATCTTCACTTAAATCTATTAAAAAACAAAAATATTGCACTGATTCTTCTCAAATTTTGTTTGTATATATTTTTGCAAAATACAAGAGACTTTACCAAACATGATCAGGATCGGTCCATTTTTGGACCTAGTCCCTTTATAGATATAGCGTCCGATATGAACTTTTTCATATCTGCAGCCAAAAAAATTAATAAAAATCCCACTCAAATTTGGTTTTGGCTTATTTTCAATGTCCAGTTAGTTGGGCCTAAGAGATAGGGTTTCTAAACGCATGGTATAGGGTATCGTATAGTCGGTCTAGACCGACTATAATTTTCTTACTTGTTTTTATTGGGAATAATGTACAAACTATGCATTTCACATACGGCATGCATATGTGCTGATCACACAAAATATTTTGACATATGTACACTTTTTCAAAACAATTTTAGCTAATTAGACGAAGCCAATATTTTCAATAAAAATATTTTGGTATATAAGCGAGAAAATTTAAGTTGGTAAAAACCGGCGATAATAAGTATTTAAAATAAAAGTACTAATTATTGGCAAACCTCAAAAAGTATTTTTATTATTTACTGGATTGGTCATTTAGGACCACGACAGAGTGCTTTGGTCAGTCCAAAAGTGCAGAGGTTTCTCCCATACGCTTACAACTAAATATAGTGGCTTAAATCCTTTACAATGTAATAAAAGTTTTAAATAAATAATCTAACCCATAAAAACAAAGTTTTTATTAAAACTCTTTCTTGCCTTATGCATATGAGTTTTGAATCTCTCCATGACTGTGCGTGACTGCGTGTGATTACCCAAAAATTAATCTTTGGCCACAACAACTCTATGGACAAACTTTCTGATCTATCAGACGAGGGGAAGTGAGGTTTTAATCTCTCCGTGACTGTGCGTGACTATGTCAAAGTTAATCTTTTTTCACAGCAAGCCTATCGACAAGGTTTCAGATCGATCGGATAAAGGGAAATCGGTTTTAAATCACTCCGTGACGGTGTGTGACTATGCGTGACTGTGCGTCACTGTACGTGAGTATGTCGAAGTTAACCTTTCTTACAGCAAGTATACCGACCAAGTTTCAGATTGATTGGATGAGAGGAAATCTGCTTTAAATCTCTCCGTAACTGTGCTTGACCATGCATGACTGTGCTGACTAAGTCAAAATAAATTTTTTTTCACAGCAAGTGTATGGACCAAGTCTCAGATCGATCGAATGAGGGGAAATGACATTTAGATCACTCCGTGACAGTGCGTGACTATGCGTGACTGTGCGTGACTACCCAAAAATTAATCTGTAGTCGCAACAAGACTATGGGCCAAGTTTCAGAAAAGGGGGAATGGAGTTGCCCCACGGCAGACAAACAAACAGACAAACAGACAGATAGACAGACAGAGAGTATAAGTTAAAAGAAAGAGTTTAAAAATAAAACAGTTTAATAGTTTTTATTAACCCAAACAAGCACTATTAAAATAAAATAATTTTTCAAAAACTGACAGATAATTAAATTCTATTTTTGTTTTTTTTTTTTTGTTTTAATGAATGCTCTCTTTGTAGGAAAAAATGTAAATTCAAAATTTTTAAAGATACGACTATTGAATTTTCATACATATCTTCGTTTTCAAGTCAGAACTTTAATAGCTTAATATGGATTGACTGGCGATTATTCATTTAAATGCAGTTCCTTTATATTTTGCCTACAATTCTTTGGATGTTCTTCAAAATTTGTGTCCAATAAATATCTCTATTTATCTTGTATTTAAAAGAATTCAGCTAAATTATGAACTCGTATATCTAGAATTTTTCTTTTATCTTTAAATTCAAATACTGATTACATTTCACCTGTTAACAAGAGTAAATTCTGTCTGCGTCATGGTGTAGTGTAAAATATTATATCAATATTTTAGTTAGGATTTGTGCAACTGTAAAAATGACTTCTTTACTCCTCCACGGTATTACATTGCATTGCAACATTGCAGCATTGTAGAAATGTGAATTATTCTTGTGTGTCATGTCGTAGATTGAACGTTTATATCTTCATCGTGAGTGCTGTTTCTACAAATGTCTACATTCGTCTTTTCTCATCCACACATACATATACGAGTACAATACATATGCACATGTCTTCATGTGTATTTAGGAGTGAATAATGTCTCATGTATTACTTGATAAGTTCTTATTTCAGTACAAGTGCTTGAAAATAGCATATTCTGTAAATGCTGTTTTGTTCTTCGTTTATTTTATACAAAAACACAAAAATCTTTAGAAAATTACAACATCTATTTTGAAAACCAATATGAATGCCTGAGTTTCCCCACTGGAGTTTTAAAATAAAAATTCGCTTAAAACAAAATTCAAGAAAAAAAACCTTGAAAAGCTCTAAGCAGGGACAAAAAATAAAACACAATGGAAAATAACCAAATTCAAGTAAATAAACAACATGATCGTAAATTGACATTTTTATTTGTTTTACATGACTTTAAAAAGAAACAAATGTACAAATGTTTTACAAACGTATCTGAGCACCCAGCAAGCAAAAGCTGTAAAGTTTGTAGTTCAATCAAAGTCAATTTCAGTAAAGAATGAAACTAACGGTGATTTTGATTGTCCTTTTATTCTGTTCACATATCCGATATGCTTGTTGGGTATGTATAAGAAATAAATATGTACTGACGTACGTATGTACACATAAACAAAATTTAGTTACACATATTTGTGTTTTGCATGTTTGTATGTAAACCATGTCTTCTTAGTACTGTTATTGCATTACATTGTAAAAAAGAAATCAAAGTGAAATAAAAATAAAAAGAGCGTAACGAATACAAAAACTAATATTTGTCAAGACCCTTGCAAATGTGTTTTACAATTTTTATTCAAACCTCACATAAACAAACAACTCGTTTGTTAAGTATTTGTTGCATTTGGATTTGCTTTATTCAATTCTATAAGTACACACAGTGCTGTGCAAAATCAAAGAAAACCGTATTCTAAACACAATATTTTATACAAAGTTGTGAACACTAAGATGAAAAAAAAACAACTAGATTTCACATCATAATTGGTAGATTTTTTATAATGATGTTCAAAATTAATATTTAATTTCAAAAATTTCCGGTATTTTCGTTTTTTTTTCTAATTGAAGGCAATTACTAAATGTAATCAGCGTAAGTGTAAATACAGGCAATTACATCTATAATATTAATAGGCAAGGCGATTTCTTGTGACTGATGTAATTTACACAGTTTTACCCCGATTTTGACAAAAAATTTATCATTTCCAGAGTTTCATCGTCTGGAATATTTTTTTGGAGTTATGATCGTTTAAAGTTGCTACTAACACATATGTACATAATATTATACAATGCTATGTGTGTGTTTATTAAATTTGTTAATGTGTTTGTGTTAATGTGTTGAGTTTGTTTTCTTCATTTAAAATGAGTTGAATTGTGAAGTATAAATGAAAAATAAAATTTCCTAGGATTGCATTCGAATTTCGAGCGCTGGAATCTGCTAGTTAACAATTTTATCCTAATATTAGAAAACTAATTGTTGTTTTTGTGTGAATGAGCTTCATTTTAACAGACAGACAGTCAGGCGAATATCATTATGTCGACTCGAGTTGTTATAAGGATTAAGAATATATATGCTTTCTGGGCTCGCAAATAATTTTTCGGTGCATGAAAAACGTAATGACGCACGGTGTCGTGGAGGTTATAAAAAATAATTATTTTGTAATTATGCTGTATAATTTTCACAATATTGTCAAACTTTCTATATTTAATATACTATGAATTTATTTGCATTTGCAAAACTAGATTACTCTTTTGATTGTCTTAACAATTGTAAGTTTAGGAATGGAGAAACCAATTAGATATATTGTATCCAATGGGGATAACTTTATCATCAATTATATTTTTACTACACAAATTTTGTAATCCTTAATCAATATTTCAGATAATTTGAAAAACATAATTTTTTTTTTCAAAAATTCTATAATCGTTATTTATTTATATAACGGTAATTTTACACAAGATTTCATTTTATATAGTACGAGTATCAATTATCAAATAACATAATATGTAAATTTTTAAAATATATTGTTTTGCACAGCACTGTGTAATATGCTTGTGGCAATATATAGCATTTGTATTTACATATGCAAAAATATATTTTAACATGAAATTATTTATTTGTGTGTGTACTAATATAAAAACTAGAAAAACTAAAACACAGAAATCCCTTTAATCGGATTTCGAAGTCAAATGAAACACAAGCCACCCTTTTTTAAACGTGAATAATACAAAAATGTGAGGGAAAGCCTGCCAAAAATTTCTTTAGTTTAGTTATTTTCCATTTACGATCTCGCACAAGTAAAAGTAATGTTATTAATATATCTTTCTTCTTTATATATATATTTCTTCGGTTCACGGGTTTGTCACTGAACTCCGGGTTTGTCACTGAACTGATTTTTTATCAAATTTTTCGTTTGTATTTAAGCGCGTACCTAGATGGTTTAGATTCAAAACTTGACTAGGTCGGATAAGTGGGAGTGACATCAACAAAGTAAATATTCAATATCATATATATCGAGTAAAATACTAGGGAGAGCTTTGAAAACTTTGTGCGATGTCAACTTTTAATACTATGAGTAGCCGTACCGAAAATGGGGGCATCAGATCAGCTGGCGTGGTGCCTCCCATATAAAGAAAATGTTCATTATTGCATATCTCGAGTACTGTGATAGGGAGAGCTTTACAAATTTGTGTGAACATTTTTTTTTTGAAAAATAGCATCATATTTCAAATATTTCTCAGCTAAAATAGAGCAACCAAAGAAATGAAAAACGATTCTATGTTTGTGATCCAGATGTCGTAACAAGTAGGATCACCACCAATTTCATTAATATGGCTTTTTTCATAGAATATAAGTTGTCTTTAATGGATCTTGTGAAATATATAATATTTATTATATTTTTATAAATAAGTTTTCCATGCAAAGGTCAACGTTAGGTCCAATTTTAAAATTTTGTTTTAAATAATTTTTATTGATACCATTTCAAAGAAAAAGGTATGAAAGTAGGACAATAGTTTGTTAGATGTATTTATGAATATTTTTAAAATGAAGGAAGTGTCATGTCTGTCACATCACAAAATACTACTTTTTACTATAATATATTTTAGAAAACATGTTTTTTTATATGCTTTATTATTAACTATAACTATAAACAACTGTGTCTAATTTATCATACAAATAACTTACAGATATCCTCTAAACTGATGTCCGTTTATTGTCATATCTGTCACGACTGCTTTTTGCTCCCAATTATTAACAACAATAATACTTTCTCACTTTTTCTAATGGTAAATATGTTGGCCAGGTCCGTCTGCATAATTTTGTATATTTTTATGAATAATGAAAAACTTTTACTGTATAATATTGGATTAGAAAAATCACTGAATGTCATGTCTGTCACTATGGAATTAGCCTATTGCAATTTTCTAGTATTAACTTTTATTTTTCTATTCATTTCCCCTTATAAACTTACCTTAACTCAATATCAGTTTTTTCATATATTGTTATTAATTAATATCAATTTTTTAATTTTTTGTCTAAAATTTTCATTTAAATTTAATTAATTTGATTTATCTCATATCTTATTTGATATTGTGCACATTTAAGAATGTATTTTTAAAAATTTTTACATTCATAATAACTTTGTATTCATATATTTGGAAGTTGTTAAAAACATGATCTGTAGCTGTTAGTTTGGGAACAAAATTATTCTTTTAGAGCCAAAGAAAGGTTAATTAAAATCTCTAAAAATTTTGACTCAAATTTCTATAAATAGCCTTTATTGAGTGGAAAACATCCTCTACTATCCTTTCACTGAATATTTTTTCCTCTTTTGCTTCTTTTTCATACATTTACGTATCGTTAAAATATTCTTTCCTGAAATGCATGTAGCTACTCGTATGTTTGTCTCATAATGTTGAAAAGTGATTTATCTTATTTCTCAACCAATAAGTGACAAAATACTTCTTGTTCACAGCTACTCATATATTAGTATATACGAGTATATGTTATAGTTAAAACTATGTTTATGTGGACTTCATGTCTGCAATTTAAACTGATTGTTTTTAAATAAGTGTAAAAAGTAAAATTTTTAAATTTGTAACAACACTTCGTTCAAAACTTAATTTAAAATTAAAAAAAAATTTAATAATATTAATTTATTTATTTTCGAATAGAATATGGAATATCTTGTATTTTATATATTTATAAACCGATCCTGATCATGTTTGGTAAAGTCTTTTGTATTTTGCAAATATATATATACAAACAAAGAGAAGAATTAGTGCAATATTTTTGTTTTTTAATAGATTTAAGTGAAGATCGGGAAGCAGCTCTATATGGGGCCAAAGGGATCATTTTTGGACTACTCATTAGTGGATGTAATGAACGCATACAAACCCAATTTGAGTTAGATCTATATGACAATTTGGATCTTATGGCAATTTATGTCGATTTCATAGGGGTAATTTGTATGGGGGCTAGGTCTGAACATGGACCGATTCTCACCAATTTCAATAGCGTTCATCCCATGGCCGATGAAAGCTTACATACCAAATTTCATCAAAATATATTCATATTTGCGACCTGCAGTTTGATTACAAGCTTTACATGGACACACAGACGGACGGACGGACATTGTTAGATCAACTCAAAAAGTGATTCTGATTCGATCGGTATAATTAAAGATGGGTCTAGGTCAAATATTTTTGGTTGTTACAAACAGCAGCACAAAGTCATTATACCCAAATCACTTAGTGGTATAGGGTATAAATATACATATATATTCGGTAAAAAATTCCAACATCGATTCGGACTCCATTTTTTGGTCCGACTCCGACTTCGACTTAATTATGCTGTGGGTAATTGATACCAGTGAATCAATACAACATTTATTTTTTTAATTTTTTTTTTTAATTCTTAAAATAACAAAATTTCAAAAACTAACTCTGCATTTGTCTTCAGAAATAGATAGCCTAATAACATATGGCTTCATTGATGCTCTCAAATCGGATCTGATAATTCAGAGTGCAGAAGATATTACTTCTGCGGACACTTGTTTCTGCGGTGGATCAAGCATCTCTTTTGCTAAGTCTGAAGGACGATCAAATTTCTTTACCTCCTTTATTGCCTGGAAAAGTTCATCTTAAATGTAGCTAAGACTGTTGGAATGTCTGTGTCTCCGCTACCCTTATTAAATTTAAAAGACGGCACTGGTCATGTGTATATAGCATTTTTTTAAATTTTTATTTAAAAAAATAAAATTATATTAAATATTTGTATGCCAATAGCTAAACTCAACTTAAACTCAACTTTAACTTTCATTTTTCAATGTAATTCTTTTTTTTTAAATAAGAAATTAACTAGAACTCCAGATCTATAATGCTGAATATTGTTAAAGTTCAATTAAATTGATCACAAACCTTAAAAAATCACAAACATCTATTTTCAACTTGATCAATAAGTTCCGTTAATGCAATTTAGACTCTTGCCCGCATTGATAAATAAAATTGCAAAACAATTGAAATTATAAAACACTTTTATATTATTTAATTTAAGTACTTGAATTAACTTCCGCTACTTATCTACTTATTCATAGTGATATATAAAATATTACGTTGCCAATTTCGAATAATTCTTTTTTTTTTGGCAAATATTACAAAAAAAAATTATTTGAATTTTTCATGCACGGGCAATAATGAAATATTGTGGAGTCGGAGTCGCGATTACGACTCCGTTACAAACATCACAACTCCGATTCTGACTCTACAGCCCTTTATATAAAAAACCAACATTGTTTCTATAAATACACAATAAATAAGAAATTATAAAATATACGAAAGTTTGTTTGATATTAGGATTTAAAGGTAGGATACACTGTGCAACTGCCCGAACTTTGGTGTACAGTGTAACTGAACAATTTGGGGGTGTTTGAATGCGGTTTTGTTATTCATACATTTTTAATCGTACTTTATCTATTTAAATTATGACTGAAAAAAATAAAAATAACGGTTCCTCTGTAACGGATGGTATTGGTTGATATTTGAAGGCAGCAAATCCTATTGCGCTAGTTATAACAGTGCACTATTTATCAGACAAACAAACGGACAGACGGACATCGCAATATCCACTTGAGTTGCTATATGGGGGGGTCTCTGGTCTCTAATACATTTATCGATGCCTTACAAATGGAATCACAAACGGAATGTTATACACCCTCACACTGTGGTGTTTATGGATTATGTAACATGCAAAGAAACTGCCATATTTTTCATTTGATATTCCATTAAGTCATTAGTAATTTGAAATCATTAGTAATTTTAAAGAAAGTTGGCTTCTAAGGCGCATTAAGCCTTTTTGAAATTATAATTGAGGTGACCTTCAGAGTTGCGCAGTCAACCACCTCGAATTAGTTACAAATTTGAACTGATTTTAATATTTGTTTAATGTGTGAGTGCAGTCTAAAACCTATATTTAATTACTAATGATTTGAGATTTTTTTTGGGAGTAACCATTTAGAACAAGTTCCATGAACTAGTTTTAGAATATTAATTTTGCCGCGGTACTGTTTTTCTAAAATTGTACCTTTAAAAGGCTGTGTTTTCATACGTATGTACAAATCGTTCCTTGATTTTTTATCGTTTTATGACTTTGGATATTTTTCACTCATAAATAACGTTTTAATTTTGTTTATGTATATCCAACACACACACACACTTTTGTCATAAATACATACAAATTGTTTTCGCTTTTTTACTGTGGATTTAAATAAAAAAAAAATAACTGTTTTTATTTAAAAATCAGCTTTGAGCGTAATTATATTTTATGTAGAATATTTTCTCTTATTACTGTTATTGTTTTCCATGGTAAACATCATTCATTTTGTGTTGTAGTCGAAAACAAAAACAAACTTTCAGCTTGTTGCTGTTGCAGCTTTTTCCTTTTAATCGTTTATAAAAGTATATGTATGTATGTATGTGTGTGGTACTCGTATATATATATAATGTTTTGGTGTGTTGTTGTTTTATAAATTTTTTTTTTATTACCAACAATAGATTTTTCTTTGTGTTCCCGGTGTCGCCTTAAATAACGCCTTTATGTGGCTATAAACCATTATACAACTACGACTACCTACTCGTACCTACATACCCACCTAACTACGAGTACCCACAGACATCCCTGCATACAAAATAAATACAGTTTTGTTACAATTTAGTATTTGCTAAAGGCAGCTCTTAGTTTTTACCCAGTGCTTGCTTTGAAACTCTTTTGTATTTATTTCTCTAGTAGTTTTTAATAATAGAGAGAACAAAAAGCGGGGCTTTTGCCACATTGTTTTTAATAAATAACAAATTCAAAAAGTTGCTCTTTTGTTTCTATGTTTGTATGTTAGTATGTGTGTGTATTTATGTATAAAAATTGGTTGATATTTAAAACTTCTTTAAACATGCCGCTGACGACTACATTTATACTTTAAGCAGCTTGAAATGCATCAGATGTACACATATGTATATATGTATGAGTATGTACAACACGTACGAGGATCTATAACGATAAAAGCGCTCTTTGCACAAAGTGTAAAATATGTTTGTCAGGTTTCTTTTTTTATATTAAACTCAAAGTTTAAAACATTTCTATGGAAAACTGTTTTCTTAAAATAAATACACTTGCTAGAAAAAGTGTCCATACACTTGATGAAAATTTTAAATATTATTAAAAATTTGAATAAAATATTTTATTAAAAATCTTTTTCCATTGAATCATTGAGTATTTTACTTGTTTTTCAAAAAACTAAAGGGACGTTTCTATTTTACTTGTTTTGCTTACAATGCAAAAAACGCTGTATTGCAACTATAAGTGCTAAAAAAGTATTCGTACATTTACAATTTGGGAAATGTCAAGAATTATGCAACGGCACACAGGCCTGTTACATCGATCTTAGTTTAGTATAAGATAAAGTTGTTTGTATAAAGTCAATTTGACCTAATTATATATCTTTTGGAAGCTATGTCTTAAGATGAAATCGGTGCTGACGAGAGAAAAATTATCTTTATTATTCAAAACAACAAATCGTTCTGGTTGCTCTTCCCTAACTATCTGAGCGCGAAAATGCGAACTATTTGGCGTTAGTGAAAGAAAATCTTAGAATTACTGCTTTCCAAATTAGTTCTAAAATGATAGGCAATATGGCGTTTGTAATGGATCAAATTGGATACATAAGCATTTTAAAATAAATTTTAAAGCAAAGCGCACAACAAACCTGATCTTAGTACCATAAAGCATTTGTGGGATCTACTGGAGTTTAGAAGAGGTGAACTTAAAATAACCATAAAGGAAATAAGTAAAGGATATCCTACAAGTTCCAAACTTAAACACTACTAAGCGTAAATTTAGTTGTTTTGTATCAATATATAAATGTACGATTACTTTTTCCAGTCAATTTTTTCAAAAGTTTTTTACCGGCATAAAATTTGTTAAAGGCAATTTAATAAATTAAAAAAAATAGTTTAATAATTTTTTCTTATTTAGTTAATTTTTTCTTATCTATTTTTCGTAGTATGATAGTTTTAATTTTGGGGGTACGGATGCATTTTCTGGTAAGTGCATCTCAACGCTGTGTTTTTTTTAACACGACTACGAAAAAGAGTGTTAAATGCTAATCGTATTGTTTGTAACAATCTAAAGAGACTAAAATTTATTGTAAAATCAAATTAAGCCATCAATATTTTATTGAATTTCATGCTTAAATATCATCACTTGGATTCGTTTTAAAATGCAGGACAAATCATACTAAGCAACAAAACATTTAATTTCCAACTAGTTTTTTTTAATATATTGTCGTCTTCTAAACTCGAAATTAGCAAAAGCAATCACAAGCGATATGAATAGGTCTAAAAAAGGTCCATTCAAGACCAAAAAATATACAGTCCAAATTTTAGTAAAATATGTCCTTCAACTGTGAACTTTTTTGTTATTATTAGAAAAAGTAACCACACACAACCGAAAATTGATCTCGATACATATAACAAGTACCCTGGATCTTATGTGGAGGAGTGTGAAATTTGGCATAGTTATAGTTCATATGGAGGAGAAGTGCAGAAAGATTAATTTTATAAAATAAAATATTTATTTTTTACGTAACGACATGCAAATGCGAATGATTTAAATCTGTATGTGATGCGGCTGATTTAATTTGGTCTATTCCAAACATTTACATATTATAAAATTAATATTTATGATTTACATATATTAGTGAACTGCAGCTTGCTGTTGTAAAAAGAAAATTGTGTAGCAGCTGTGTGATTTTTTTTTATTTAAACTATCATCGTTAACTATTAAAAATATATAAATAAATTTTTTTATACATTGTTTGAGATACAACTAAATATCATTGCAGCAAATATAAACTAATCACAATATAAGAAAAGTGGTGATTAGAAATTTACCGTTTTATGGGAAAAGGATAGAATAACCCAATTGAAGATGTATAAGAAATTTTTAATTAATTCTTCAAACTGAAGTTTTCAGAAAGATTAACTCTACAAATCTTATATATTCAAAGAACTTATGAAAATTAAAGTCAGTCCGCCTGGCCGTTCTATCCGGCCGATTTCCTTCGTTTTTCTTTTAAATGAAAGGTATTTAGACACATATATATCATCAAGCATTGGAATTTACTCAACTCCCTCCTTACTCAAGTTATACATTTTTTCACGATTTTTTCAATATTTTCCTTCACTCAAACCTCTATAACTAGAGTTCTAATTAACGTAGGCTGTTGACATAAGTCTAAGAACACTCAGTGGATCAAGCTCTTTCTTTTGAGCTTAAATTCGTTGGATTTGAGGAAAGTTATGCGTGGACAATCAACTTTACTTTTACTGTACGTTAACTTCTCTTGGCAAATTTTGGTATTGTATTATAAAAGTTAATATAATATAATATAATGCTGCGGAGCAGCAGGGGTCCTCTAGTTTCTTATTAAATGCAATGTGAATTATTTAACTATCGCCTACACATGTTGAGTAGCTCTCAAATCAATTTTAAAATGTTCAGAAACACCCTCAAATTTCGGAGTTACTCCGAAATAACCATTTTAGGGTAGGTTCGAGCACTTATGAACTCGTAACTCAGTTGATTGTAATCCGATTTTCAAATTTTAAACGCTTTTTGAAAGACAAGCAGCAGGTATTTCCAACCGTATAGATTTTATGTTATATTAATGAAATATGGATAGTAATTTTTATAGTAACATCTTAATTTTTTTTATTTATTTATGTTTTTTTTACTTTGAGTTCTTTTTTTTTCTATAAAAGCATATATATTTTTATAAAAATTTTGAAATAGAATTTTATTACAAATAAAATGAGCTTTAGTTTTTTTTTTAAATCGGGTAGTATGTATATATACTCTATATATATATATATATATATATATATATATATATATATATATATATATATATATATATATATATATATATATATATATAGGTTAGTCCTATTGGATAGTAGTTTAGACACAATTTCTCAACAAGATCGGTCAAGATCTCTCTGAGTTAGAGGGGATCAAAATTTGACATTTTGGTCAAACAGGTGTTTATTCTCATCCATGTAACTTATTACCTTTGTTCTTAGAAAATTTTCTATCAAATAGTTTAAATAGCTATTTCTTCAATATTTCGGAAAAAATACTTTAAAAAAAAAATTTTTTTTAGACTTTTTTTCTAAATCAAATCATTTTTGCCTTTTTTTTCAAAAAGGCCATTTTTTTTCTCATAAGAAAGCTTAGGATTTTTCCTTTAAGAGCTTTTTGGTCACTTAGTGGGATGCGAGTAGGATATCTATCAAAATAAACGTATTGTAACTCAAGACAACGGTTTTTCAATTTTTCACAAATGCAATGTTTTGAATTTTTTCCTATTTGTGTGAAAAACCTTACAAATAAAACTCATACTGAGAAACTAGACAAATTAACCTTTCCGAAGGTATGTAACATACCTAACTAAAATTTCATACCCTCGATACTGTAATACCCAGAATATGTTAAACCCCCTTTCATTGCGGGTTTTTTTGATGTATAAACATCTATACGCGCAGGGGGGTAAATTTCCATTTCACAATACAATCACAAAACAAGTAAGAAAATTATAGTCGGTCTAGACCGACTATACAATACCCTATACCATGCGTTTAGAAACCCTATCTCTTAGGCCCAACTAACTGGACATAGAAAATAAGCAAAAACCAAATTTGAGTGGGATTTTTATTAATTTTTTTGGCTGCAGATATTAAAAAGTTCATATCGGATGCTATATCTATATAGGGACTAGGTCCAAAAATGGACCGATCCTGATCATGTTTGGTAAAGTCTCTTGTATTTTGCAAAAATATATACAAACAAAATTTGAGAAGAATCAGTGCAATATTTTTGTTTTTTAATAGATATAAGTGAAGATCGGGAAGCAGCTCTATATGGGGTCAAAGGGATTATTTTTGGACTACTCATTAGTGGATGTAATGAACGCATACAAACCCAATTTGAGTAAGATCTATATGACAATTTGGATCTTATGGCAATTTATGTCGATTTCATATGGGTAATTTGTATGGGGGCTAGGTCTGAACATGGACCGATTCTCACTAATTTCAATAGCGTTCATCCCATGGCCGATAAAAGATTAAATACTAAATTTCATATTTGCGACCTGCAGTTTGATTACAAGCTTTACATGGACACACAGACGGACGGACGGACGGACGGACGGACGGACGGACGGACGGACGGACGGACGGACATTGTTAAATCAACTCAGAAAGTGATTCTGATTCGATCGGTATAATTAAAGATGGGTCTAGGTCAAATATTTTTGGTTGTTACAAACAGCAGCACAAAGTCATTATACCCAAACCACATAGTGGTATAGGGTATAAACAGTGTAACACGTAGTAGGTGAGAGTGGACAGATAACGCTGTGTGACCTATGATTGTATTGGTGAAAAAATTGTGATATAACATTGTTTTTTTATGCCACTTTTTTAAGGGCGTCATCTATGTATCACTTATGTATATACGTTTATATTGGGATATTTTTAACGTTTTACAGCAAAGGGTTGTTGAATTAGCTGAAACAGTTTTTGCTATAAGTGATACATAGATGACGCTTTCTGTTTGATTTTAAAAAATGACATAAAAAAATCTTTAATTACTAGATGTTTACACATCTTCCCTGTGATCGGACTCACATGATTTTTTTTTGTCAATCCTTACCGCGATTGCCTTAAATTGACTATGTGTCCCAATACAACAACTTCTTGCCTCTTAGGTGAATCTACCAATTGCCCGGAAACCACATTCATCAAAGAAAATTTGATCAACTCTTTAGATCGAGAATATATAGAGGAGGTCAAATTTGATTCTTGGAGTCAGACTGATAGATGCACATTGAAAACAATCATTTTAAATGTGGATGATTTTGTGGAAGAAATGTGTACAGGATTGCTAAACTTGAGAAACCATGACTTTTTAGTCAAAGAGTAATGGTCATTCTTCAAGGTTTTGAGGATACATTTGAAGTCTGGTGAATTCGTTATGTTCTTCAGAATGCCATACAAGCATTTCACTTCAATAACGACCAAGCAACTATATTCACAGTAGTTATTTACTACATGAAAGATGAAAAACTGGAACACAAAAGTATGGAAATCGTATCCGACGATTTAAAACATGATACCGTTGCAGTTTATGAGTACCAGAAGAGAATACTAAAATATCTAAAATCTAAATTTACAGTAAAGAAGCTATACTACGTTTCGGACGGAGCTCGTCAACATTTTAAAAACAAAAGTAGCTTGGCAAATCTTATGGCCCATGAAAAAGATTTTGGAATGCCAGCTGAGTGTCATTTTCATCCTACTGCTCATGGTAAAGGAGCATGTGATGGTATTGAAGCAAACCTTAAAAAAATGCAGCGAAGTATAGCCTCCAGTGCTCTCATCAAGATCGCATCTTAGATGCGACTGCTTTATTCCATTGGGCAAAGAATTATTGTAAAGAAACTAAAATAGTTTTTACTAGCAAAGAGGATCATCAGGAAACATTGAAAATACTGAAGAGCAGATTCGATGGTGCGGTAACAATGGATGGCAACGCTCAATACCATGCTTTTATACCGCTTGTCGATGGAAGACTCAAGTTGAAAAAGTTTTCTGCCTCTATTCAATGCGATTTCATTCCAAAGCCAACAAATAAACCAGCAGCGAAATCAACAGCTGAACCTAGTTAAGAAAGGATTGACAAAAAACGCAGTAAATAAAAGCAACAAAAAAGCTGGATGAAAGACTGGGTATTTAAAAATTTACAAGACTTAAATACTTCCTCAGCAACAATAAATTAAGTATAAAAATAGTTATGATATAAATGGATCTAATGCAATTAAGATTAAACTTTAATAAATTATTTATCTTTTTATTTTTAATATTATTATTATATATTAATTTAATTATTATTACAAATAAATAAAAAATAATAATTCTTCAACATTTCTATAGAAAAAAAGTGATTTTTTTCCTGAGGTTAACATATTCTGTGTATTACAGTATCGAGGGTATAAAATTTTAGTTAGTTATGTTACATACCTTCGTAAAGGTTAATTTGTCTAGTTTCTCAGTATAAGTTTTTTTTGTAAGTTTTTACACACAAAGAGGAACAAATTCAATATAGTGCATTTGTGTAGAATTGAAAAACCGTTGTCTTGAGTTACAAAACGTTTATTTTGATAGATATCCCACTCGCATCCCAGGAAAAATCCTAAGCTTTCTTATGAGCAAAAAAAAATGCCCTTTTTGAAAAAAAGGCAAAAATGCTTTGATTTAGCAAAAAAAAGTCTAAAAAAATTTTTTTTTAAGTATTTTTTTCGAAATATTGAAGAAATAGCTATCTAAACTTTTTGGGAGAAAATTTTCTAAGAACAATAGATAATAAGTTACATGGATGAGAAAAAACACCTGTTTGGCCAAAATGTCAAATTTTGATCCCCTCTAATTCAGAGAGATCTTGACCGATCTTGTTGAAAAATTGTGTCTAAACTACTATCCAATAGGACTAACCTTGGTGCAAATTTCATCCCGATCGGAAGACATCGGTTTCAAAAGTTGGTGCACTTGACATGAAACCCCCCATATATATATATGTATATATGTATATATTTGTGAAAGTAATTAAACTTTACTTGAAGAGCTTTAAATAGCACTTGATACCCCCAAGTGGAAAAAATTTAATTGAGAATAATTATTTTTTTTTATACTGAGATAACAAAAGAGATATGAGAGAGATGTTAATCTTATTCGGAATGCAAGGAGGCTATGCTAAATTTCCTTGCTATATTTGCGAATGGGACAGTCGTGGGAAAGATCAATACAAGCAAAAAAACTGACCATCAAGAACAATTTTTGAAAGTGGTAAGGAAAACGTCATAAAAATTCCACTAGTGAATACCAAAAAAATAATTTTGCCACCACTACACCTCAAATTGGGATACATGAAGAAGTTCGTGAAAAGCCTGGGTAGGGAAAGCGATGCCATTTTACACTTAAAATCAGTTTTACCATGAATAAGCGAAGCAAAAATAAAAGAAGGTACAAATGTTTATAGATTTCTAACCATTTGTATTGTTTTTTTTTTATTTTTAGGTATTTTTGCTGGACCTCAAATCGCAAATTCATGCTTGGCGAAGAATTTACAATGAAATTAAATATTGTGAAAAAAGAGCATGGAGAAGCTTTATTAGTTTATGTAAAAGTTTTTGGGGAAATTAAAAATATGAAAATTATATAATGAATTTCTTGAGGTTTATGCAGAAATGGGATGCAGAATATCAATAAAAGTTCATTTTCTGCATGCACATTTAGATTTTTTCCTTGAAAACCTAGGACAATTTAGTGATGAGCAAGGCGAACGATTTCACAAGAAATTTTAGATATCGAAAGACGCTGCGAAAAAGCCATGTAAGAATGATTTCAAATTACTGTTGGTCACTTAAGCGAGAAACAGACGACTTGATGTACAAGCGTAAGAGGTCTAGCAAACACTTTTAATCAAATATTCTAAATTTAAAAAAAAAATAATTTGTATTCTATTATTTTAAAATATTTATATCACCATATCATTATAAAACTAAAAAAATAAAGTAAAGTGGTAGTTTTTGATCAATATTTGTAAGAGCAAAATTTTTTACTTTTGAAAAACCTTAATTACTTTTTTATTTTTACCCGATTTTATATATTGAAAGCTTGTTTAATTCAAAACTAAATTAGCTTTAATTAAATATATACACAAGGGTATGTTTCAAAGCAAACTTATTTAAAAACATGGCGCCAAAGTTGAAAAAACTAGAAAAAAATAAAATTAAAATTAGATATAATTAAGAATATCACTACAAAAATTTTACATACATACCAAGGGGTATATATATTTGAAAAGCCACATTTTCATCTTTTTGAAACCATTTAAAAAATAAATATCGGCCAAAAACCAACTAAGTTACCCAAATAACTCCGAATAACTCCGAAATTTGAGGGTGTTTCCGAAATTTTTAAAATTTATTAATGATCTACTCAATAAGGTCTATAACCTACACTAGCTCGCTTTTAAAGTAAAAAAAACTGCTCATTTGTAGCACCGTGTTATTAATGGTTTCAAAAAAGACTAAATTTTAATCGAATTTCTTTATAATTGCATATTAAATGCCCTATGGGCAATTGTGGATTGCCTAAAATTGATTAGCATATCTTTAGGCTCTTATAAAATTATTTATTAACAATCCCATTTGTATTTCTTCTGTGTGTTCAACAAATACATATTTAAAATGAAATTTAGTGAACTATAATCAAAAATTCATAATTTAATGAATTTTATTTAAAATTTCATAAATTTGTGAAAAATGTTATATTTAAATTAACAATTAATTAAAAAGAAATTAAAACTTCATAACTAAACTTAATAAGCGATTACAAATAATTATTAATTCATATATTCTTACAAAAAAAATATATGTAACAATTCTGCATGAAATCACACCTGGAAAATAGACGCGAAAAGGTCTAACACACCCAAAAATGGTTTTCGACAAACGGTAAACTCTCTGGTTTTCTGGAATAACCGCGTATGTCCATTTTTGTCAGGTTTGAGTTAACGATGCCAAATATAATAATTTTTAACGCTCTTTACATGTGTTTAATTAAAAAAAAAATATTGGCCATTTCTGAGTTTTTTCTTTAAATAACGACGTAACTTAAATGTTTATTAAATTAATTTGCTGCACTTACGACGTATGTCAACCACCGTTTGATTGCTGACAAATTATTTTCTCAGAAAACGACACATAGCCACATGCGTTGTTATTAATGAAAAAAAAAATGATTTTGGATTATTTTTCAGTTTATAACCACTTATAAAAACTGTTGTGTTTATTTCTGTTATTTGTTGTCACTATTATTCTTGATACGTTGTTATATTCTCACCCTAATTCCCGGTAACTTTCGGTTGACGAAAAAAAAAATTAATTTTTCAATCAACAACAACTTATGCCTAAATGAGTAGTTGCACTAGTAGTTTTCTTTTTCAAAGACAACGACGTTTGTCGACATAAATTGTTTTATCTGCACACACTTTAAGGGTTTTTACACATTGTTTTTCGTCCTTCTCTAGGATCTATTCCTCTTAAGATTTTTGACTCAAAATTTTCTATAAAGTATTTATTGCCCATATCTACAGGACTGTTAGATAAAAAGTCCTTAAAACTTTATATCGAGCCCACAATTTCAAATATAACGTTTATTTGGCTCTCCTGAATATTTTGATTTTATGACATAAGCGGTTATTCTAGAAAACCACAGAACTTTCCTGTACCAGTATTTTCATAGCCCAACATGTAATCTTAATACACTTTGACATGGAACGTGTCGAAAAAAGGGGGTTCCACATTACCCGTGTATCTCGCAATACCCGAACTTACTCTAAATGAAACTTGTACGTATTTAAAGTAAAAAAATGTTTATGGCTAGTGTAATTATAATGCGAGTGTACATCTTAAATTTGTATGTATTTATCGTTTATTCGAATAGGGTAAATAAAATTCGAATCTATGAAATGTAACAGTCGTACTTGTTACATATAAATAAACTAAAAACTTTCTATTTCTCGCCACACCTGTGTTTAAACAAAACAAAACAAAACAAAAAAAAAAAAATCTACAAAATGACAAAAATGTCAGAAAAGTTTTTCGAGTGCTGTTATAAAATGTCATTAAAGTATGTGTGTGACTGTGTGAGTGAGTTTTCAGGCGAGGTTTTTGTTTTTAATAACAGTTTTTTTTTTCTGTGTAAATAGTGTTGCTTTGGTTTTCGGGAACATTAATGTGTTACAAGATTTTTTTTTTTGGTAAATAAAAGATAAACGACTACATATTTTGTGTTGTTCTAAAATAAAAATTAAATCGCAATTTTCATTAAAAAATCATTAGTAGTCACACTCAAAGACACACACACACAAACACACATACATTCGTAGAAATTGTGATTGTTCGAAACTATGAAAATAAATTTGGCTGGTTGCTTGTAAAAGTTTTGAGAAAAAAAAACTCACTTAAATACCATAATTTGTGTGTGCTCCATTGAATAGCAATTTTGAAAAAGTTAATAAACTAAATTATGACATTTTGCAGCAGTTTCCCCTAGAAACATCCACATACAAGTTCAACAAATGTTCAAACATACATCAACTACGTGACAAAGTATTTGTTCATCTACGTTTGAAAATGTATCGGTGTGTATTTAGGTGTTGTCCCTAAATCGTTCGATATGTGTATGGCAGAATAAATGGTATGATCTTTACGTTATAATGAGTAGTTAGTAGTTCTCGTGTGTTTGTGCAGTTGTTCATATTTTGTTACAATATTGAACATGTCGGTCGGTGTGGCATATGTGACTTGTATGTGAGATTTTGTTGTTTTATTTTTTCAATTTAACTTGATTTAACCTTATTAAAGCATCTGGTTTGACCATTGCAGAGTACGAGACATGTCTATAGTCCCTGTGGCGTGTAAGAATGTGAATAGAAAGCAATAGCTTCAAACTTGTTTGGCCTTTGGTTATTTGAGGCGTGCAACAACTGAAACAATTTGACACAGATTGAATACAATTACCATCTCTATGGAACTTATTTACATTAACAATGTTGTTGAGTTAAAGTTTGTTGTATTAATTATGTTGAATGGACTTAAATTATTCATTTGCCAAATTTTGAAATAACCACCTGTTGCAAATGTTTCACTTTATATCGTTGTCGGTAAAGCGTATATCATAAGTGATTTGCTTCTGATTTTCATTTTCGTCTTGTAAATGATGTTTTCAAATCTACATAAAAACTAGAATTTATTGTTCATATAAAAAAGAAGAGTTGAAAACTTTTTTTTTGTAAATTTATTTATTTTTTTAATACGGAAAATTAATTGAATTTGATGTTGAAAGTATCAAGACATTCGTAATACAATCAGGTCGATACAGGGCATATAAAATACTGAAAATAGCTGTGGCTAAATATTTTCATGGTTGTTAATGTTAAATAGAAACAAGGTGATAATTATATATATATATATCTCATAAGAGTTTATATAGAATGAAAGTTACTTTTAACACGTTCCTGTACAATTTATCATTAGTAACACATTATGATAATTTTGTCGCATTAAAACTGATTTAATGAAAAAACTCTACAGCACATAATTATGGAATCTTAATGGAAAAACTAAATCTGAAATTGGCCAAAATACTTTGAAAAGAACGTACAAACAGGACAACAACAATTATTTCATTTTAACAAATCGAGCTTTTTTATATATACGTTTGTCATTCCATTTTAATATTTAGAAAAGTTTTGAACCCAATAAAATATATATATTTGTGAACTAATACAGCGATGTCCATCTATCCGTCTCTGCGTCTGTCTGTCCTCCTGAGGAAATCACGACCACGCCCTCAGTAGGTCAGCCAGAGTGCTTGTTTGTATTAGAAACGATTCATTAGCACCCTAGGAAGTTTGCTGTTTATAATCATGAATATCGGTTCAATAGGTCCCGAAAATTCACTGGAAAAGTAAAAAAGTCTTGAAAATATTATTGTCTATGTTCTTCTTGTCACGATCACGCCCTCAAAAGGATAGCTAGGGGGCTCACTTTTAGTCAGAATGATTCGTTAACATCCTGAGAAGGTTCCATTTAAAATCATGAATATCGGTTTAATAGTTCCGAGATTTAACTGAAAAAGCAAAAAAAAATAATATAAAATATGATGTCCTATATTTTTCCTGTTATGACTGTTATTCTAAATTTTGTATTTTTCGTCATAGATGTACTTGTTGTTGTTTTTGTGGTCGTTGTGTTTGCAGCATTTGCTTCAAATATGTGTATGTATGGTTATAATATAAAACACTCACGAACATCAAAAGCAAATAATGCTAAACTACCTAGTTATTAATAAAAAAATAGTAACAATATAAAATCTACCAAAGATTTTCTTTCGTAATATGTGTATAACTTGAAGTTTGTTAGTTTGTTTTTTAATATTTTTTCTTATATATTAATTTATTAAAAAAACACACAAATTACTTTTGATGTTGTATTTTTTTTGTGTGTAATAATTACATCTATAATATTAATATGCTAGGCGATTTTTTGTGACCGATGTTTTTTTCTACCATTTTATTCCGATTTTTACCAAACGTATATTATTTGAAATGTATTTCTTTTTAACCGTTTTGCAATTTACAGACTTTAAAATTTTATGTTCATTGACAATAATAATAAACCGTAAAAGTGTTGGTTTGTGATTGGCTAAGTTGAAAAATAAAGCTGTCTGGAAATTGCACTCGAATTTCGAGCGCTGGAATCTGCTAGTATACATAAATATATTAAATAAAAAAATATATAAAAACAATATCAATATTTATGCGATTTTTTTAACATCGCAAAATGTTACAAATTGACACTACTATTGCAAATATCAAAGTCTTCTAAATAATACGCATATTTTCTATATACAGGGTAACTACCGATTACTTTGACTTTGAAAGGCAGAATAACATTAATTTTTATTTTTATTTTCAGGTTTATGTTTGACATATGCAAAATAGGACGCTATACGCTCGAACAAAATTGGGAAATATTAAAAACTTACTTCCAATGTAGTGAGTCTTTGACACAAACTGTAAGAAATTTACGCGGAAAATTTTCGAGGAGAGAAGGCCGATCTTCAGTTCAGATTTGTTCGTCAATTTGTGAAATGAGTTCATGAAAATGGACCGTTATTGGAGAAACCAACCCGTGTACGTTTTCGTCCAGTGCGTTCACACAACGAATCTCTGTTTGGTGCGGATTTTGGGCTGGCGGTATCATTGGGCCATTTTTCTTCGAAAATAAGCAAGGAGCCGCCGTTACCTTCAACGGTAAGCGTTAGCGTGCCATGCTCAACGAATGTTTGTTTCCAAAAATTGAAGAGAATGACATGGGCGATATTTGTTTTCAACGAGACTGGGCCCCATGTCACACAGCCAACGCAACCATCATATTTTACGCACTTTTTTTTGAAAATCGAATAAGTAGCTGAAATTGTGATGTCAATTGGCCGTTTCTGAGCTGTGATTTGATTATTTTCTGTGGGTAGCCATTAAGGATAAATATTACGCAAACCATCCAGAGACAATTGAAGCATTGAAACATGAAATCGAAGTAGCCATTGAAGAGATTCGAGCCGAAACAATCGGAAATGTACTGAAAAATTGGGTGGATCGGATGAGGTGCTGCCGAGCCAGTCGTGGCATTGATATGAACGATATTGTGTTCTATTCTTAAAAAACAAAGTTCAGCATTTCCAATAAAAGCAGCAATTTGATAAAATTACCCGTAATTTTTTTATAGCCGATTCAAATTTAAAATTTAAAATGGCCCATGTATGTATATTAGAGTGGGTCAAATTGTAGGGGGCCGAAAAAATCTCCATGGGATCATTGCAATTCTGGTACTACTACTATATTCCAACCCTCCAAAATTTCGATGAACAAATCGATTTATATCATATACGACATATACGATATAAATCGTTTTTTTCATCGCAAATGACATAAATCGACTTTTTCATCGAAATTGTGGAGGGTTCGAAATGGTAATTTTAAAAATCTTTTATAATTACTAAATAATTATTATTCACAAAAATGCAAAATTGCAACTTTTGTAAATATAGTTAAATTAAAATTCAAAATTTCCATTTGAAATTAGGTAAATATTAATTCTAAAAATTGCAATTCAGATTTCCCATTATACATAAATTAGAAAATATCAATTTCAGAAATTCAATTGCTGTTTTCTAAGTTTCAAATTCCTACGTATTAATAGTAGGAATTTGAAACTTAGAAAACAGAAATTGAATTTTTTAAAAAATTGTATTCTTTAAACACAAATTGAAATTCCATAAACACCACATTTGTTTAAATTTAAAATCTGAACTGAAATTAAAAAAAAAATGTAATTCAGGAAACATTAATAGCATTTCAGGAAATATCAATTGCTGATAACAAAACATTAATTTAAATTAAAAGACATTAAATGAAGTTTAGAGAACATCAATTAATATATAAGGATTGTGCACATAAAAATTGTATCATAAATAAACCGCAATAACTTTTAAAAGAAAGAACAAATTAAAAAAAAAAAAAAAAGTACAACTAATTGATGAGGATGTTATTCATATTTATATACATATCATGTATTTTTTTCACAACTGCCTCAATAATGCCTTTAAGGCGCTGAGGCTACACAAATTGTTATTTATATATGGGGGGTTTCATGTCAAGTGCACCAACTTTTGAAACCGATATCTTCCGATCGGGATGAAATTTGCATCAAGGTTAGTCCTATTGGATAGTAGTTTAGACACAATTTTTCAATAAGATCGGTCCGGATCTCTCTGAGTTAGAGGGGATCAAAATTTGACATTTTGGCCAAACAGGTGTTTTTTCTCATCCATTTAACTTATTACCTATTGTTCTTAGAAAATTTTCTCCCAAATAGTTTAGATAGCTATTTCTTCAATATTTCGGAAAAAATACAAAAAAAAAATAAAAAATTTTAGACTTTTTTTTGCTAAATTAAAGCATTTTTTGCCTTTTTTTCCAAAAAGGGGATTTTTTTTTTTTGTCTTAAGAAAGCTTAGGATTTTTCCTTTAAGAGCTTTTTGGTCGCTTAGTGGGATGGGAGTGGGATATCTATCAAAATAAATGTTTTGTAACTCAAGACAACGGTTTTACAATTTTTCACAAATGCACTATTTTGAATTTTTTCCTATTTGTGTGTAAAACCTTACAAATAAAACTTATACTGAGAAACTAGACAAAGTAACCTTTCCGAAGGTATGTAACATACCTTCATAACATAACAGAATAGAATGGTTTTCTGTATCCTGAAAGAGTTATTTGCAACATTTCAATCTGAACACGAGGATGTTTGAATTGGCTTCACGAAATTAACCCAAATGAGGCCAAAACATTGCGTTTTGGCAGAAAGCAACGGAACTCACACAGTATTCGTTTGCATTTACTATGAAAATGTTAAACTGATGTTGAAGGAAATCAACTTAAAGTATTTAACAGATGATTCGGCAGAAGATTTACACGATTACCGCGATTGCCTTAAATTGACTATGTGTCCTATTGTAACAACTTCTTGCCACTTAAGTGAATGTACCAATTGCCCGAAAACCACGTTCATCAAAGAAAATTTAATCAACTCTTTAGACCGAGAATATATAGAGGAGGTCAAATTTGATTCTTGGATTCAGACTGACAGATGCACATTGAAAACAATAATTTTAAATGTGGATGATTTTGTGGAAGAAATGTGTACAGGATTGCTAAACTTGAGAAACCATGACTTTTTAGTCAAAGAGGATTTGAAGATACATTTGAAGTCTGGTGAATTCGTTATTTCAATTGATTTCGCAGAAAACTATAAATATGTTCTTTAGGATGCCATACAAGCATTCCACTTCAATAACGACCAAGCAACTATATTCACAGTAGTTATTTACTACATGAAAGATGATAAACTGGAACACAAAAGTATGGCAATCATATCCGACGATTTAAAACATGATACCGTTGCAGTTTATGAGTACCAGAAGAGAATACTAAAATATCTAAAATCTGAATTTACAGTGGCATTTTCATCCTACTGCTCATGGTAAAGGAGCATGTGATGGTATTGGAGCAAACCTTAAAAGAAATGCAGCGAAGTATAGCCTCCAGTGCTCTTATCAAGATCGCATCTTAGATGCGACTGCTTTATTCCATTGGGCAAAGAGTTATTGTAAAGAAACTAAAATAGTTTTTAGTAGCAAAGAGGATCATCAGGAAACATTGAAAACACTGAAGAGCAGATTCGATTCTGCGGTAACAATCGATGGCACCGCTCAATACCATGCTTTTATACCGCTTGTCGATGGAAGACTCAAGTTGAAAAAGTTTTCTGCCTCTATTCAATGCAATTTCTTTCCAAAGACAACAAATAAACCAGCAGCGAAATCAACAGCTGAACCTAGTAACGCCAAGAAAGGATTGACAAAAAAAACGCAGTAAGGCAACAAAAAAGCTGGATGAAAGACTGGGTATTTAAAAATTTACAAGACTTAAATACTTCATCAGCTACAATAAATTAAGTATAAAAATAGTTATGATATAAATGGATCTAATGCAATTAAGATTAAATTTTATAAATTATTTATCTTTTTATTTTTAATATTATTATTATTATATATTAATTTAATTATTATTAAAAATAAATAAAAAATAATAATTTTTCAACATTTCTATAGAAAAAAAGCGATTTTTTTCCTGAGGTTAACATATTCTTGGTATTACAGTATTGAGGGTATAAAATTTTAGTTAGGTATGTTATATACCTTCAGAAAGTTTACTTTGTCTAGTTTCTCAGTATAAGTTTTATTTGTAATATTTTAGACACAAATAGGAAAAATTCAAAATAGTGCATTTGTGAAAAATTGAAAAACCGTTGTCTTGAGTTACAAAACATTTATTTTGATAGATATCCCACTCCCATCCCACTAAGCGACCAAAATGTTCTTAAAGGAAAAATCCTAAGCTTTCTTAAGACAAAAAAAAAAATGCCCTTTTTGAAAAAAAAGGCAAAAAATGCTTTAATTTAGCAAAAAAAAGTCTAAAAAAAATTTTTTTTTTAAAGTATTTTTTTCCGAAAAATTGAAGAAATAGCTATCTAAACTGTTTGGGAGAAAATTTTCTAAGAACAATAGGTAATAAGTTACATGGATGAGAATAGGCACCTGTTTGGCCAAATGTCAAATTTTGATCCCCTCTAACTCAGAGAGATCCGGACCGATATTGTTGAAAAATTGTGTCTAAACTACTATCCAATAGGACTAACCTTGGTGTAAATTTCATCCCGATCGGAAGACATCGGTTTCAAAAGTTGGTGCACTTGACATGAAATCCCCCATATATAAATGAAGTAAATGAAGAAGAAAAAAATTTTTTTTTAAATTTTTGGGATTTCGATTTTTCTGGATTTGTTAATCCAGTAAGTTTGTCATTCCGTTATATTCTATATATATATATTCTTGATCGTTATAACAGTACGTGTCGATATAGCGATTTCCATTTAAGCCATGTGTCCGTCCGTCCGTCTATCTGTCCGTCTGTTGAAATCATGATCAATCACAAAATAAACAATTTACCTGTGTAAACTTAGAACAATATTGATTGTTTTTATCTGAATCAGGTAGGTATTTAAAATGGGACAAATCGGGCATCATTTTGCCAATATATGGCCTAAAATATGGACACACTTAAAAAAAAATGCTGAGAATTCGGTTTAGTTTTTCAATTATTTTGTTATAGTGCAATAAGTCCTTGCGTACAGGATATTTACCATATCTATGGAAGGAATCTTATATCATGCCTTTATATAAATCAGGCTATAAGGTCAATGCAGAGGCATCGCAAAATTGAGTGCAATCCCAAAACTTTTAGAAAAAATTATAACAGACTCGTTATCTCCTCAAGTTTCATCCATACTTTCGCCATATCAACACGGCTTTCGTAAAACTCGTTCTACAATCACCAACGTTCTGGAACTCACTACAATAATAAATAACGGATTTAGCGATCGTATGCAAACTGATGTACTTTACACCGACTTTAGGAAAGTCTTTGATAAGGTGAATCATGATTTTATTATACAAGCTGAATTCTATGGGTTTCAGTAATTCTTTAGTTTTCTGGTTAAAATGTTATTTAACAAACAGATTTCAGTGGGATAAATTTAGATACGCTGTCTCTAAAAAAATCGAAGTGTTTTCTGGTGTTCCACAAGGATGTCATCTTGGTCCAGTACTTTTTACTTTATTTATCAATGATCTCCCTTCTGTTATTCAAAACTTTAAAATTCTCTTATACGCTGATGATCTCAAACTATTTTCTTATCTTCAAAATTACTTTCAACATTTTTTGCTGCAATCCGATTTAAATAATTTTTGTGGATGGTGCAATGTAAACCTTATGGAGCTCAATATAAAAAAATTGAAGCATATGTCCTTTTACAGATGTAATAATCTACATACTACTTATTTTGTGAATGAAAGTGAATTGGAATCCGTTGATACATTCCCAGATCTTGGAATTTTATTAGATCATAGATTAAACTTTCGTCCGCATCAGCAATAAATAAAGCTTTTGGCGTTCTTGGATTTATGAAGCGATGGAGTAAAGAATTTTCTGGTTCATATACATATAATCAAACAGCTATATACATGCCTGGTTCGTCTAATCCTGGAATATGGTTCTATAATATGGGATCCCTGTTACATGATTCATATAAATTTCATCGAATCTGTCCAGAAACAATTTCTTTTATTCTGTCTACGTGGACTTGGTTGGAACTCCCGTGCCTTACCCCCATATGAATCCAGACTTGCTCTAATCAAGTTACCGACACTGAAAAGTCATAGACAAATGCTTAGTATTACCTTTCTACTCAGTTTATTCCATGGCGACATTGACTCCAATTACTTGTTAACTAGAATTCATAATTAAATTAAATATTAATTATTTTCGATTAAACTATGCTAATAATGATCCATTTCGCCGGTTATGTGAGCAATTTAATGGAATTTACCACATCATAGATTTGTCTGAAAATAAAGAATCTTTGAAACGTAAAATTATTCTATATCTAAATAAATCGTCATTATTCTATTTGTTATATGTATTTTATACACTAAATATATTAGTCTGTAGGAACATTTGTAATTCCATAGACTTTAAATAAATAATTAAAAAAAAGTCCAGATATTAATGTAAACGTGAAATCTAGGTGGAGAGTATCAAAGATTCGGCCGTTTTTAACACTCTTACTTGTTTTTGATTATGTCATTTAGAGTATTTTAATAATATGATTTTATTGTGATTGTGTAAATGCATTCGTGTTGAAATCATCAAAATTTTTTGTTGTAAATTTTTCAGATGCCTGTTGTTGTCTGCTTCATCTATTCGTTACATTTAGTTTTTTTTTTGCGTTTTTAAATATACATAATTGCACTTAAAATGATAATAAATGCTTTAGCAATCTACACAGGAAGTTGTTAAAATCCTCCCAAAAGGTCAAATTCAGATAATTCTATAGCAAATAACACAAACTCTCTAGAGTAAGTTTTCAAATGGTGTTTCGTTGTATTTTTATTTCATTTCAAAATACGTTTGTTCGGTACATCCAATGGTCGTCCCTTCTAAAAAACGCACTTGAAAAAGCCAAAAGTTAAAACTTAAGGGTGGTGCCTGGGCTGTCTACATTTGTACCCATCTGTCCGTCTGCTCGTTATTTGTTGGTCGTGTACTTTGGTGTGTAGATTTGTTTGTTTTATGGCATTTTTTTTAAGTCATCACAGTACCTACTTATACTAACATACACATACACTCATACATCTTAATATTCCCAACCAGTCTGCTAATATGAAAGTTTTTTTTTTGTTTTGTTGGGCAAGTTGTTTGTTTTACATATAAATATAAAGTATTAGCGTGTTTTAGTTGTTGTTGTGTTGTGTTTTTTTGTTCGTTATATATTTTGGAATGAGTATGCTGTTAAAAAACACTTAAATTTACATAATTTGCCAAGTTTAGTCTCTCTATCCATCAGTTTTTGTACTTCTCTCCTGAAAGTTGTAAAAAGTTTGTACAGCCTCTGTGTGTTTGTGTTTGTGTGTGTATGTGTGTGTGTGTGTATATATATGGAGTTTATTTTATGCGAGTGCATGTTTTAAAAACTGTCAACAGTTTTTGTGTTATCAACAAAATGTTGTTACCAGAGTTTTCTCGATTTTTTCCATTAACGTTTTCATAGAACAATTTCTCTATTAAAAGCCACTGCTTTTACATTTTACAGCATTATAATACACTTATTGTTAGTGTTGGAAAAAAAATGCTTACTTTTTTTTGCAAAACATTGTTCATAACTTTGGAGACATGAGACACATTTCTGTGAAAATGCCAAACTAAAATGCCCTAAACCGATATGTGAGTTCATGAGTGACAAATATGCAGATAAAGAACTGTAACTGTTGAACGGAATGCCAACGGTTCAGACAAACTTTTATACTTATACGTATAAAAATTTCTAGCAAAAAAAAAAGTATTCAGCTTCTTCAAATTCAACGACTTAATTTAAGTTTTACAAGAAAATAAACCTTTATTAACTGGCAAATGCAAAAATAATATTGAGTCACCTTGTATGTATGTGAGCCATTGCGTTCGTATCAGATATATACATATCACGTGCTACATGATTATTTCATGTGAACAGCTCTAAAGAATCTACAATTGTAAGCTGCTTTTCAGCTAGAAGATGCACGGCAAATAACAAACTACTGCTCTACGTGACTGTGTTGATGACGATTAAACGGAAAACTCTATATCTACGTTCTTCTTCTTCTAGCTACATACTCGTATATGTGTACATATTTAATGATATGATATGTTTGTATTTGTATTTGTAGCTGTGTGTTTGCATTACTTCCAGCACCTATTGTAATCCTCTGTACATTCATACTCATATATAAACATACTTATGTACAAGCAAACGATGCTATAGAAAGCACATTGTAGCAAATGTTCATACAGTGCTTTAAACAAGCATTACCTTGTATGTATTTGGAAAATATTTAATGATACAGATTATGTGCATTGTCATACAATAGATAACTATCTAAACATATTCAACTATTTCATACAGTCAGCAAATTAATGGATTTTTAATTCGATCCATTTATAGTTTTTCAAAAGCCATACATTTTTGATATTTCGAGAATTAAAATATTTATTGACGTTTCCTATACTGACAAAACAATATCAGTTATAAAACAATTTCAAATTTCCATTACAAGCAGGTAGCTGAAACAGCGATGCCAACTTAGTGCTTTTCACACTATATTTAACGTTTTTTAACTACCTAAACAGCGCATTATTATAAAGGCTCCTATTTATAAAATCGTAAAACTAGCGCTCCTTTAAAGGTGTTTTAGCGCCTTGAAATTCAACTGTTTGAATAACTTCCCTCCAAATTTAATTGGTTCTCTAATATAGACACACAGTTTAATCAAATAAAACAAGGAACAGAATGTCTTTAAATATGGTAAATTTTTAATTACACATTAAATAAGGACTAAAGATTAAAACTGCGTGTTACTGCGTATACTCATTACAAAATTCCATTAAACGTTTCTCGCAAATAAAAAATTTTATATGAAAACAATACTATTGCCTGAAGATGGAGAAGAAAACTAATTAACAGGTATCATCTAGAAAGCAACCTGTGACATTTTCCTTCTCCCAAAACTTATATTGTGGCTCCATGAAGGGCGTTTCTATTCAACAGAAGCTATAAAAATTGCTGGAAGAGCTGAATTCCGTATCATCACATGCGATTAAAGAACCTTTTTACGACTTTATTTTTCATTATTATGCCATTCAAGGGAGCCTTGTTTGACTTCAAATTAATAATTTGTGATGAAATTAATCTTACGTCCTTGATGAACAAAGAATTTTTCTAATTTATGAAACGTAATTCAATGCTCCAAATATATTAAAATATACAAGTCAATGATATCAGAGATAAAAGCTAAATATTTGCTTGTGATCAAGACCTAATTCTGAGTTATTGGTACACGTTTTTTGAAACATTTTATTTATTTTTTTTTCTCTTATAGTTGAACAATACATTTTTTTATGCAACATATTGTTTCTGTATTATTGGCACTCTCTACGAGTATAAAACAATACATGTTTCTGTTTGTTTTCGTTTGTTACTAAATAACTTTTGAAAACATTACATTAAGTCACGTATAATCTCATTAACTGACACTAAGTAAGTTGCTGTCATAGCCGGACGTGGGTCAATAAAATGATCACATACATTATATTCCTTAAGACAAATGGCCATCAGTAACTGATGTTAGTTACTAATATGCCCAGCAGGTGCAGTGATGTCTGTTTTAATTTAAAGGGCAGTAAGTTTTATTTATTTGTAATGTCGATAATTTAGTGATTTATTAATGATATTAATTCGCCTCGATCTTGTAAAATTGAATGTTAGTAAATATTTGAATTGAAAAATATTATATAGCTTTATTAACATAAATCAGAATCACTTTCTGAGTCGATTTAGCGGTGTATGTCTGTCCGCCCGTCTGTGTGTATATGTAAACCTTGTAAACAAACTACAGGTCGAAAATCTGAATATATTTTGATTCAATCTAGTAGATAAGATTTTATCGACCATAATACAAATGAGTAAGAATCCGTTCATGTTCAGATCTAGCCCCCATACAAGTAACCGTATCAAACCCTATCATTGGTGTATGTATGTCTACTATACCGCTTATCAGCAGCCGAAATATGAACCTGGTAGAGTAATTTTTTAGTCATTGTCCTCATATAAAGCTGATTCCCGATCTTAACTTAAATCTATCTAAAAACAAAAATATTGCATAGATTATTTTCAAATTTGGTTTATATGTGTTTTTGAGAAAAGTAAATTATTTTACTAATGGCCACCCCCATATTTTGATTTAGATACCATATAAAAGTAACATCAGATATGAACTTTTTCATATCTGTACACCTCAAATGAATAACATCGGCACCAAAATTTGGCTTATTCTTATTTTCTATATCCAGCTATTGCCTCAGCAACGTTGGATCTATGATTCTTTCGCGAAAGGTATGGCATAGGGCAGCGGTTTCCGTTCTACCACCGTTCCGCCACCACACCGTCGAAAGTCGCGCCACATGATCACTATTGTTTACTAATCTCAGTCAATCAGTCTTATTGGGGGCATCTGTAGTAAATGACGTATTTGATACATCTAGTTGTATAATATATTGGTGTTTGGTTTGAATTTTCGCTTTGTGGTTGCTTTAATAATATTTCAAAGAAAACAAAATCTTTTGATAATAAGACAATTTCTCAAATAAGTATTGATGAAGGTAAGCCTGGCCATTCATATACTAATCCAATACGTTTTGAAAAGGTCGCACACAGAAAAAGAATTTTTTGCAAATAGGTTACCATTAAAAATAATTATTTATTTATCCAGATATGTTATTGTAAAATATCTCTTAGTCATAATTCTTATAAAATGAAAATAGATAAAACAGCAAAATAAGTTCCTTTCACCAATGAAAGTTTTTATGCAAGTTATTAAACTAATTCGATTGAGGCAACTGAACTAAAGCCATGTATCAACCCTATATATTGGTGATAACAATAACATATTCTATCATAACGAAATATTTTAAACAAAAAATGAGTTTACAGTCATTGTTACAAATTTTATGCTAATATGATAGAAACAAATGTGTATTTATAACAATTTTTCGGTTACAATAAAGTGGGAAACTAAATTTTTAACTATTTGGTATTTACAACCGAAAGGAAATAAAATTCTGTTACTAACATCAAAAAATATAAAAAAAAATTTAAACCCAACCGAATTTTCAAATTAATTAATTTGTAATTTTTGGAAAAATAAGACAGTAGATAAAAGAAATTTTAAATTAAATAAAATAATCAAAAAAACAATTTTTTCGTTAATTTTATATTGTGTATAATCGTATGTACAGACATACATACTTAAGAATGAATTGTAGCACAATAAAGGACATTAATTGGTAAGTGGTCATTATTTTTTGTTGTGTTTTAATTTTTTGTGAAAATTATTTTATGCCAAGTTGCACTACCTTCTGCAAATTTTGTTGCATTCGCTTAGAAGTAACATTATTAACCAATAGTTTTTATAAAAAAGCTAGTAAAAAGCAACAATAATGGTAGTAACTTTTTTTATTCTATACGAAATCTTACTATTTTAGGAAAATTTGCGACAGTTCATAGAAATACTGCTATTTTTTAACATCAAATTCAAATTGCTTTCTACCCAGTTCTATGAAAACATGAAAGGCCAGTATGTTGTTACTTAGGAGACAACAAAGCAAAATTAATATAACCTTGAGAATATATTTGATGCCATTATCAAATAACAAATTGTCTGCCCATATTGTTTAGCATTGGCAAATTGATCGGAATTAATGGGAACCTTATACAACTATCTCTGCAACTACCTCAACTGAATAATGGCGTTTACCCTCGTACACACTGTAAACGATTTGCAAGCAGAATAAAGCAGAATCGTCCATTCTAACCGTATTTATCTATAGTGAAACGGTAATCTTATTTGTATCCGAACATGGTGTGTGACCCTATTATAATTATATGTTTATATTGCACAAGTTCTTATTTATTTAAGACATTTTCAAGAAATATCAGAAGAATATAATGCGAGGATACAACATGCAGCTGTAGACAATTATCAAACAGCAAAAATTAGTATAAGAGCCTAAGTGAAAATGGAATATTAATGCATTAAATAACACATGCAACAACGCTTATTTATTTTCCTATTTGTATGTGTTACTAAAATTTTTTTTATCGTGTAATATAATGTTTTTTAAAATCAATTTTAATTTCATATTTACAGATAAACTAACGAAAAATAAGAGCTTTAAAAAATGCATATTATTTTATATTTCGGGGAATTATTGCACTATTAAAATTGGTTACCTGAAAAATGGTTGTTACAACCACTAAATAAAATCCAAATTCCATTTCATCAACTATATTTTGCAATTAATATAATCGAATTTATTTCGAAATTCAATTGCCTCAGTACTTAATACTTTAGTTTTGAAAATATAATTCAGTAATCACAATAATATAATGTGATAGTAATTGGGACTATCAAAATTCGGTTGGCGACAAATACGGTTACCACAACAAATCCATTTTCTGTGTGCACAGAAAGCGAATGCAAATAAACTAACAAATTTTTTTTAGAAAATAAAGTACCGACTGTATTAAATATGGGTTTACTTTTGTAGGCACATTGTCAAATAAAAGCATGAATCCTTTTATTAAGCATTAAGTTAGAAAGACACATTTCAATCAATCGCCCAGAATGTATAAATAAACCTCTACACACAGAAAACAGATTCATTGTGGCTACCGAATTTATTACCAACCGAATTGCGATAATGCTAATAACCGCTTTTCGCGTTCACGATGATTACAATTCCATTGCCTTAACAGTAAATATTTTATAATAATAGAAAATTTGCAGACGATATTAAATTTCTGTTGATACAATCGAAAATATGGTTGTTCTGCTTAAGACCAATTCGGTTGGCAAATATTTTTTCTGTGTGTAGGTATTTTTTTTTTTCAAAATAAGAAATTGCTTCAACAGGACGTGAACATAAAATGGTTACAATGGATTTAAGCCAACTGTCACTGTTGATTGCCAAAAAAAAAGTTACAGCTCATACAGCAGATGCGAGTATCATTTCGCTATAAAAACTCGCGCTCTGACTCCAGTACGAACATCGTGACTCCAACTTCAAAATTTTTCATTACATGCAAGAAAAATTCAAATAATTTTTAAATATTTGAAAAAAAAAAAAATTATTAAATTATAAATTAATAATATTTTCCATTTCACTATGAATAAGTAGATATTAATTTATTTTATTGGCGGATGTTTATTCAAGTACTTAAAGTAAATAACATAAAAGTGTTTAATAATTTAAATTGTTTTGGAATTTTATTTATTAGTGCGGACAAGAGTCTAAATTGCATTAGCGGATGGTTGTGGTTTTTTAGGGTTTGTGGTCGATTTCATTGAATTGGAATAAAATTGGTTTGTTTGTATTACAAAATATTATAGTTCATATTATATATTAATTATAGCCAACGATATTTACAAAGATTAAGCGATCATGTTAATCCTTTAGCCATATCGCTGTTAGATGAAAGCGAAGAAGTCAGAACACTAAATAGACATCATGTACTTAATCTGCCATTCAGAACTTAATTTTTAATTTCAAAAAATGTAATTTATTACATAAAGATTTTTGTACATATTGTAAAAATAATAAATATGTATACTATTGTAAAAATATTAATTAGAAATAAATGAACTATGATCTCTCGTATGTACTTGCGGTGTTATTGATCTTAATGAAGGTGTTATTTTATTTTTATTTTATCAAATTTGCTTAATATTATAAAATAGATTGTAAATAAAGAATGAAGAAAAAAAAAATGTTATATTATATGAGTGAGTAGCTAGCTATTAGCATACAAATAATTAATTTGAACTCCAAATATTTAATATAGTTTTATTTTATTAAAAATACAATACTATATGTAACCCTGCTTAAGAAAACCCACCTAATGTGTCAAATTTTATGATTCACTTTTTTTTTGTATTTGTATGTAAAAAAAAAACTTAAATTTTCATATGAAACTGCTCACAATTCTCAAAATAATTGGAAAGTAATGAAGAAATGTAATTATATAAAACAGTAAAAACCCAGCTCATCAAATTCATCACACTCGCGGGACATTTTCATAATAATTAAAACAAATTTGGAGTTCTAGCACTAAATGATAAAACAAACACTAAAATCAATGAAAGCCAACAAATCAAAACACACTATCAAAATGCAACACAGAGGGGAATACTTTAATTGCGTTTTACTCACAAACTTGTTTTGACACACTAGGTGGGTTTCATATGCACCTCCCGTACAATATCGGTGTAATTGTAATTTTCCTAAATGTTGAAGAATCACGTTCAAAGTTTTCTTGCTTATTCAAAATACATTTATGAACTACAATTTGCGATTAACGATGTCATCGCGTTAAGTGTTATCTCCTCCTGCACTGCAACCAAGTAGATTTATTGTGCACCCTCTTTCAGTATTGTGTTCTTTCCTGTTTATCCTAATCAATTACAGCATTTAGGAACTTGATGATGTCCTTCACCGCCAATGATTTGTATGTGTCCTCCCTAATTTTAGATTCGCCAAATAGTTTGTGCCTTGGATATGCAAACGCTGGACATCTTCCATAGTTTCATCGTCCTTCAGGAAGTATCTGCTCGTTTTATCCTCAGCCAAATGGATTTTGTAAAGGATAATTGGATCTGTTCAGTATTAGGGCATCCCTGCTCCTTTTTTCACTTCCGTGCAAGAATTTTTTCGAGTTTGTAGGAGTGTATGTGCGTTCCAATATTCAACTGACTCATCTTTAATGCATTTGTCGATGTTCTCGGTTATGTCGTTTATGGTGAATCCGATTAGAGGGTTTGGACCACTGAATTGTTTTTCCGTTACTCGTCTTACCTGTTCATTGGCTTTCTCAATTCCTTCATGCCCATTGTGACCTGGTACCCATATATGCTTCACCTTATTATGTTCAGGTAGTTTATTTAGGGCCCTATGGCTTTCGACTACGGATTTATGGTGATATATTGTTTTGTCCACTGCTTTTGGAGCAGCCTGGTTATCTGAATTTAGATTTATCTCCACCCTGGTCAGATTTCTTTCCATTAGTTTAGCAGTAGCTGCACTGAATGCGTATAATTCAGCTGTAAATATTGGATATGTGAAATTTAGATTTCGGTCCGTAAACCCCTGCTCTTACACCTTCTGTTGTTTTGGATGTCAGTGTAGCATATCTGGAGGTCTCCATGCAGCCATGTAGGGCTCTATTACCAATCGAATTTGCTCGAGATATGAACAGTGTAGTTCTTTTCAAGATCCAATTCAGGATCTATCTGATCACTTCATATAGTCATATCTTTGACAATTTTGCCTTCATCAAGGATCTTCAAATGTCCTATATGATCGCCTTCCTTCAATTTGTAAGTTTGTGAAGGTAAATAGCTTGTTTAGAAACTTCTCTTTGAATTTACATTTACGACGTAAAATAAACCGACAGATTTTGACTTAAAGAGTCCTACGTCAATTCTGTCGTCGCTTAATTATGTTGAAAATAGCGGAGACACAGAGACTTTTACCAGGCATTGAAGAGGTAGAGAAATTTGACCGTTCTTCAAATTTAAAAAAAGGATGCAATTTCAAAATATCCTGAGATTATCCAGGATGGCGGCATTGCCACCGAAACAAGTGTCCGCAGATGTATTATCTAATACATTCAGAATCATCAGATCCTATTTTTAGAGTATCAGTGAAACCAGATATTATTAAGGCTATCCTATTTCAAAAGACAAATCCAGAGTTATAGTATTTTATTTATTTATTTATTTATTTATTTATTTGTTTATTTTCGGTCTATGGATACAATGTTATCCTTACAGACTAGCAAGAAAACGTAAAAATATATTGATTAAGAGAACTTAACATAATTTAAAATAAGTCTAAATTGGGTATGGGGAATAGTAATATCCAAAATAATGCAATAATTATTAAATAATCTACAAGCTTTGTTTTTTTTATTAAAACAATTAATAAAAATAAATAAAATATTTGAAAAATAAATGATCTGATGATAAATGATAAATGGCTGATCAATTGGTATCAATTACCCAAAACATAATTGAATATGTCATAAACATTTAGCATCAGAGTCACATTGGGAGTAGGAGTTGTAGTCGGAGTCGGACCCTAAAAATTTCCGTGGATGGAGTCATAGTCGGAGTTGGAACTTTTTTTTGACGGGGCCACAGCCTTGATAAAAAGACCCTTCATTTCACATCTGTTTTGAATTCGAAATGATGAAACAAAATTTTAAAAACAAAATGATATATAAATATTTTAACATATTATATTGTAATGCCGTTTTAAAATTTCTTGCTAAATAAAAAATATTCCGTTAAATGACAGTAACATTTGTTAATTTCCTTTATTTATTATGTAAATTGATAAAGTTGCCATACATGTAGATAATAGTTTTTGTTTTTGATGTGTTTGCCACAAATGTGTTTTATCGTAATATCTATTCAATTGTCAATGCTTCTAGCAACATTCTCACACATATTTATTGATATTATGACGTAGTGAGAGTAAGAAGGAGCCTCAAATGAATTACTTTTCTATTTTACACATACATATCATTCTAAAATGAAGTTCATTTAGAAATGAAATACAATTTCATGTAATTCACAAACAATTTATAAGAAATTATACTTAAAGTAGTGCTGACACCAAGGCCAATTCTAAAAATCCATTTGAATCAATTATTTTTAATCTGTTAATAACTATTTATACTCTATCGTGATCGTGTACCCGTACTTTATCAAAATGTTTTTAGAAAAATTAACATATTATACCCCTTTTTTATTTATAAATTTTGGCTACTGCGATGTTTTGATATATTTTATGATTCCAGCAAAGGGGCCTTCAAATTTTGAAATTGGCCCTATTTGACTTCATTTATTGTGTAAAATAGCTTTAAGCAGAAATTCATTGCATTTCAAAAAGTTGTCTGACAGGTGAGAATTGATACTTAAACAATAGATTATTGTTTGTATGCCACAAAATAACGCTGTTCATGCCAATACAAAGATGAAACGGAATTATTTGAAAGTTGTATGCATTTAAGTTCTTTATCATTATTATAACCAATAAATTTTTAAAGGTTATGGAATATTATTTAATTCCATTTGATTTAATTGTCCTTTAAAATGACGATACAACAATATGTTATACTAACCTAAATAATAACTGAAAGAGGTAATTTAAAAATTTGACCATAGCTTTACGCATATTTGTAAAAGAATACCTAACGAAAACATCACACCAATTCTTTCATTTCTAATCGAACAACATGCTGTGGTTTATTCTTGTGCTCTGGGTTTACAAGCTAAATCCTCAACTAATCCACATTAAACATCTAAAGAGACACAATTCTATCATGTTAACTGGTGTGATGTATATATATTTGTATACATATTACACACACACACATATGTATATATTTAGTGAAAAAGGAAAGAAAAAAAGAAAACGAAAATTTGAAAACTTTCCTATCGTACAGAGTGAATAAATACGAGTAGTAGAACAAAATGGAAACTTTAGATTCGACAATACCCGTATGTACAACACAGTTGTCAAGTAAAGTGTGTTGTGTAACTGTTTAGGGTATGGGTGTACCGATAGTTGTAAAAAATCATTTTAAAACTGTTTTAGGGATTTCATTTGCAATAGCTTGGGTGTCATTTATGTAGTTCAAGGTGTTAGAATGTTGGTTTTTCAATGAAAGTGGATTATTTCTTTATTAAAAAGATGTATCCCTTACAAGCTATTGTATGTTGTAGAGGTTACTAAACTGTGTTACTTTTATAATGTTTTATTTTTTGGTTTATTGTAAGAAATTAAAAAAAAGTGATTTAGCTTTTTATTCAAAGAAAAAAAAAGAAAATAAAGTTTCTTATTTTAATCTGGAGAATCGTTTAATTAAATGTACATAAATCTTAGAGGCAAATTGAATTCCTATACTTAACTACAATGTACGAAGATTAAGTATTCTTGTTTCAGCAGCTGTCATTTCGGGCTCATGGTCCCTTTTCAAATAGAACACAAACACATAGTCAAGTAAAAATATATGAAATGTATTGAAACAGGCGCTCATGGTCTGAAAGTAATCCCACCAGAAATGTCATATATATTTTTGATAAATCCCAAAAATGTTAATGTTTTTATATTCTGCATTTCACTTATATATACATAAATCACACACACACATACACACGCACAACTAAAACACAAGCTTACCAACATAAACATCTATGCATGCAAAGTTAGATACAGTTCGTTGTGTAACATGGGTCTCCTAAAAAACAATCTACAAAACATTTATATTAATAATCCTTTATGTAAATTTGATAGTTGTTCTTTCACCATTTTACACCAACCCGAACATTTTTCAAATACATACTAAATTGTAATATTAGTACTAAGTTTTAATGTTGTTGGGTACATCAGACCATTATGCCCTGATGAAATTTACATTAATTTCATCTAATGTGCCACTACCAATAATGTTAACGACAATTATGAGTAGTTATGCACTTTATACAAAGCAAATAGGGTAATTTTGGGTAATGTGGATTCCCCATATTCTTTTTAAAAAATTCCATCAAAGTAATAATGGAAAATTTATGAATTCTTTTTTTTATCTTTTCTTTAATCAATTGCTCATCAGTATTTAAGATGAAATAACTGTATAAAATATTGGTACCTCGAAAAAATCATTTTCATAATTGGAGTTTAATATGGAATGTACTAGTTTATATATTCTTAACTTTAAATGGCTTACGCCACTGGGACATTGACAAAAGACCGAAAACACCATTTGCATTCAAAACCCATTTTGTTAAGCGTAGTAGTGGGCAGGGCTATGGAAATTTTCTTGTTGGGGGCTACTAGTAATTTTGCTTCCGACTCCAACTCCACAGCTGTGCCCAGAGCTACGCTTTATAAAATGATTTTTGAAGGCAAATGGTGTTTACGGTCTAAAAATATAAAAATTTTTTATATACATATTTTCCGTTTATGCGTTATTATTAGAACAAGTTATGAGATTTTACAAAATATATTACAGCATATATATCAAATTGTATTTAAAAATGAAAGGTTGAAAATGTATATCACAGTTAAACCATCAGATGTGGGGTATAAACCTTTGAAATGGTAAGAAAAAAGTGTAAGATATTTTAAATAAAATTATATTATTCTTAAACATGATACATCACCAGAATTCATGTCAGCAAACTTCTTATTGAATCACAGTTTTACAACACGAATATTTCATTAAAAGACTTGGTCAAATCTTCTATAAAGCTGTCTTATGACTAAAACGGCTATGTGGGCGTGACGTAGAGTGTCGTGGTCTAAGATTCTATATAATTTTTAAATTCTTGTTTTATATAATCTATAATTTATTAGTATTGATTTTTTTGCAGTTCTCTTAAACCACACTTGGCAAGCTTAGGTCAATAATGGTAATTAGCAGAGCCCAGCACTCGACATTCGAATGTAAATTCTAGGAAATTTTATGTATTCATTAAATTTTTTTTCTTAAATTTTTTTTTTTTTAAATTTATGAATATATAAATAAAATTCATTAAATTGTGAATTTTTAAATAAGATTCATTAAATTTCATTATAAATATTTGTTGAACACATAGAAGATATATAACTGGGTTTGTTAATAAATAATTTTATAAGAGTCTAAAGGTGCGTACCCTATGACTGTAAATACGGTGAACATCTGTAGAGAAATACCTTTAAAACGGTATATTTTTTATCAAAATCGGTTGGCGAATGAAGGTGTAGAATATGTCACAAAAAATGGCGTTGCCTGTTAATATTACAGGTATACACATTTTACAAAATAGTATTATTTTTCAAATATTTTTGTTGATTTTCTATTGAGTAGTGGGAAAAGTGCCCGTCCACATCTAATTGCTTTTTCCCAAATTGAATTCACATAGTCTACGTAGTCGCTTATATTGACGAAGTATTTCTTGCATTTCCAATGGTATTTTGGGTGTACAATTAGGTGATTTGTTTAATAGAAATATAATTGCCATGGCTTTTTCTTGGTTTACTCAAATTTTCCATTTATCTATAAATTTTTGAGTAGAAATAAATCTTTAAATTATAGAATTTGAAACTTTTCCCTTGCAATACAGTGCAGTGTCGTCGGCGTAGAAGGCAACATTTTGATTTTTTAGAACCATGAAGTCAGCAGTAAAACTTGAGTAGAAAGTAGGAGATAAAACAGAGCCTTGTGGAAGACCAGCAGGAATATTTCTCGGAGATGAGTGGCAATTTTTTACACTGACGATGAAATCCTTTTCTGATAGGAAGTGATGAGGACAAGAGCTTCTTCGTGCCCCTTTTTTAATACCAAACAACAGCCTCTTACTTAGTTAAAACGAAACACCTTTGAAAATTTCACCTTTTTATTAAATGTAAGTTTAGAGTTGAAAGATTACTGTACTATGGTCACAAACAGACTGTCCGTTGTTAGCAAAAGCAAGTTCTAATAAGAAAAAGAAAACTGATACCAATAAAAACATTATTTTTATTTGCATTTTGTCGCGGCTAACGGCAGAAGTAAGTACTTGCATTCTATGTTTTATTATTGTTGCGTATTGATGACAAAAGACCCAATAGAAAAAGTTTTACATCCAAACAGGAAGCTTTTTGTCAGTTTCTGGAGAAAAATAGGGTAACCAAACATATTCCGTTTGTATATCAGGCCATCGTGCCAAATAGAGTCGTAGGCTTTTTCGATGTGCGATGTGGAATGGAACACCTTTTATTCGAATCTATAATGTTGACTACTTCTTGTAATTGATGTACTTTTGAGTGCTTTTTGCAAAATCCGAAGATGCAAAATTAAGATATTATTTGTATTTATAGATAGTAAACGTCGTTTTTGAATAATTTTTTCCAAAAGCTATGTTTATTAGACAAGAATACTAACTGGACGATAAGCAGTGGGTAGCTGAGGACCTTTGCACTTCTTATGAATAGGAACGACTTTTGCTTTTGTGAATAGCCATTTTGTAGATATTAATTAGAAATGATGTTGAGAGTTTTAAAAATTGGATCAGGCATGTTTTTAAAAATTCTACTGCTAATCCCATCTAATCCTGGGGTTTTATTACTTTTAAGATTAAACACTATCTCTTTTAGTTAGATAATAAAACGGAACTTTGATGTTTGTAGAATGACCGCTTCGATAGATGTGGTATATTATTTGAACGTGATCAGAGTTCAGTGCATTAGAAAATGTCTCAAGTGTTGGAAAGTATAAAGATGAGTTTGAGAGTAAGATATCTACTGTGGATGGCTAAGTTGGAGTTAAGTATTGTCCAATTCTGTATGTTTATAAGGAAAATAAACATAATAGAGTTTAATTGTAATTGGTGATTATACACGACATTGTCTGCAGACTTATTAACGTGACAAGACCTCTGAAAATTAAAAAATCAAATCTAGTCTTTGTTAGGACTTCAGTGTCATCTTTAAATTTAATGGAATTGTAGGAATTGTAATTAATAATATTGATTTGTTTTCAATACCAACATTTAATGTTCAATTGATTCAAAATGCGATTAGAATACCAACACCGTGACTACTACGTTCTTGTCTGTAGACTTTATATAATCCAGTTTTAAATTAATCTTTTTATTTTAGAAAAGTTTCGTTTATTGATATAATGTCAACTTTTTCTCTGCGTATAAAAATCTTTAGTAACAGCTGATTCTGTTGTTAAGCCTTGAACATTCCATTGCATTATACGAAGACTAATTTTATGAGAGTTTTAAAATATTTTGCAGCATTATACCCAGTGCTTTTTATTTGCCATATTATGTAACGAGTATTTTGTATTGCGGCTGGGGTAGCCAGTCGCGTCCAGGGTCTATTCAAGGCCCCTCAAAACCTTAAATAATAAGATTGAATATAAAACTGTCTTTTATTGTTTAATTGATATATATATATATACTGGAAATAATGACACACTGACGAATGGATCTTCGTCTCTTATCCGGACCTTATCGGTGGTTGAAATGGTTCGTTTATACGCAGGTCGACAATATCGGCTATAGTTGATTGTATCGGTAAGTCGACTGCGTAATCGGTTGCAGTCGGTTGTGTTGGTGAATCGATTACTTAATTGGCAGACGTCGGTTGTATCGCTAAATCGGCTGCCTAGCCGGTAGCAATCGGATGTATTGGTAATTCGGTTATTCAATCGGTAGCCGCCGGTTGTATCGGTAGATCGGCTGTTTAATCGGGAGTAATCGGTTGTATCGTTAGATCGGCTGCTTCGCTTCGTAGTCGGCTGGCTCGGCTGGCTCGGCTGTTCGGTAACGGTTGGTTGTGATGATAGATTGGTTGCTTCGCTTAATTGTCGGCTGGCTTGGCTGCTCAGTACAGATCGGTTGTGATCGGTTCGCTTAGTTGTCGGATGGTGTGGTTGCTCGGTACAGATCGGTTGTGATGGTAACGTACGTTGATGGCAATCCCCGACCTGGAAGTAGAAGAGAATAATTGGCGAGGACAGTCAACCGAAGGTTGCTGGAGTAGCGACAGCACTCAATAGAAGTTGCTCGAATAGCGAGAGCAGTCAACTGAAGTTGCTGGAGTAGCGAGAGCAGTCAACAAAAGTTGCTGGAGTAAAATTTATTGATGACGACCGAGGTCGATCGTCAGTACAAACAAAATATGGCCTTTGATATATCTACGTGGTGTCAGATTGTTCCGACATAGGGTCTTTCACTAACTAAACTTAACAAAGAGTCTTGTCTTTAACTCGACTTCATTGACTTTGCCTATACCAACCTTGCTACTTATCTAAATTAATATATTGACTGAATGAGAATCAATAAAAGATGGTAAATCTGGTTGGTATATGTTCAGTCAGTGTTCGTGTTGTTAATGTGTATAGTGACGTCATGTACGTTAAGTATGGGTGGTCTTAGTCAGTTAGTGTCGTGTATGTTATGTTATATCGTGTTAGTTATGTACGTTGTGTTTTGCAACCAAGGTTCAGAAAATACACACATGAAACACACAATGTTCTGTACAAAAGCAGCCAACACATATCTTTATTTTCATATCAATTATGTGCGTTTCTAAATTTTCTACGGTGCCCAACACAACTATGACTGTGTTCGTTTTAATATTTCGTTATTTACACGAACATTTTTGTATCACATACTTTTTGTTTCAATCACACATAAAGCACACATTTTTGAGTGCTGCTTTATTTGAAGTTCATGTTCTGGTACGTGTATTAAAAAAAAACACAGAACATGTACAATAAACAGGTTCGAGTTCAGTTATATTTTAAGTCGTGTTGTGGCTCGTGTAGTGAGAAAAAACAGAACATGTACAATAAACAGGTTCGAGTTCAGTTATATTTTAAACACGACTTAAAATATAACTGAACTCGAACCTGTTTATTGTACATGTTGTGTTTTTTCTTACTACACGAGCCACAACACGACTTAAAATATAACTGAACTCGAACCTGTTTATTGTACATGTTCGGTGTTTTTTTTTTAATGCACGTACCAGAAAATGATCTTCAAATAAAGCAACACTCAAAAATGTGTGCTTTATGTGTGATTGAAACAAAAAGTATGTGATACAAAAATGTTCGTGTAAATAACGAAATATTAAAACGAACACAGTCATGGTTGTGTTGGGCACCGAAGAAAATTTAAAAACAAACATAATTGGTATGAAAATAAAAATATGTGTGTGTTGGTCTAAGTTGTGTTTGTTTACATACATGTACGAGTTTTTTATTCAGTGTGTGTTTTTTTCTGAACTCTGTTTGCAACGTTACAATTAATTTTGCCATTTTTGAAGTACATCCTCGTGAGAATTGCGTATATGTTGACAGTAAATTGTTGTTGTTTGGCAATTGTGGGAAATTGTCCGGTGCTACGTCTGGAACAAAATTTCTTGGTCTTTGGTGATTAAAGCTTCTTCCTGACGTAGCTCTATGTCGAATTTCTAACTGCTCTTTTCTGCAAGGACATTTTGGATCATCAGCTCTGTGATCAATGTTCTTCAATATAATGACACTTGTGAATAACTCGTCCTTCTCTGTCAGTTTTATCCAATACCAACGGTATAATCATGTTTGCCTGCAATTATTGATGGAGCCTTAGCTTCGGTAGTTGCACTTTCATCTTCTTCAATACTTATTGAATCTTCATCGCCATTTGTGATTATTTTCCCAAACTTTTTCAGCTCACCAGCCATGGCAAGTTTTATAAAATAATAAATTGATATATTTAATATAAATAAACAATAAAAGGCGAGAGACTACAAAAGTAAACAAGTACGGATTAGATGATACCGTAGTAGTGATAATTTCTGAAGTTCAATTGATATTTTCTGAAATTCAATTGATACTATCTGAAATTCAATTGATGTTTTCTAAAATAAAATTGATAGTTTCTGAAATACAATTGATACTTTCTGAAAATCAATTGATATTTTCTGAAATACAATTGGAAAAGGTGTAGTCAAACTTTAACATATTTTATGCAAAACGTGTTTTATTGAAGAGTCGTTCCACAGCCCTTGTTCTTGGAATATGAAACGATTTTTCTGTGCGTTGAAATCAGTATTTAAAAATGCTTAAATTTCTCATTTCTGAATTTCAGCATAATATTACATATTATCCGATTACCAATAAAATTGAAAAAATATTTATAAAAATTTAAACCTTAATAAGTTAGCGAAATAATGATTTACAATATATTTTAATTAATATTTTTTAAAATAAAATATTTTCAAGACAATCATATCGGGCTCAAAATTTTTAATTTTTCACTTTTTGCAAGAAACCGGTATACAGTGGTCATATCCACCCACCGTAAAATCTTACATCATATTCTCTACTCTTTCTGCAAAAAAAAAAAAAAATACAGTTGTATCCCACTTTGTGATATAAGAGTAGCTTCTCTAAATCGACTAAAGAGACATATTTTGAATTATACCAAAAAAAATTGTTATTTTTCAATAATCACTGACAAAATTGCAAAAACAACTACTCAGTATACTTATTATTCGTATTTCTTTGCAATGAAACAAATGTTTTTGAATTTTATAGTAAATATTTAAAAAAATAAGGGTTTTTTACCTCTACCCTAATTTTTTAATTTTGAGTTGACCCCCGTTTAAAAAAAACCGGTGCAATATGTGTAATATTAATGCATAAAATCACACTTCGAACACACTCGACAAAGAAAAAACAAGTAAGAGTATTAAATTCGATTTTGGTGAAGCTTTGTTACCCTCCACGTACGTCTTAAACTCAATATTATGACCAATATTGTGTACGGCTACTTAAAAAAAAACTTTTTTAAATATAAATTTCCTTTTTTATGAAAAGGTGATTTTTCAAGAAAAGATATTTTTTTTTAGAAAAGGTACTCCTTAAATCAAATTAAATCAATTTTTTTTGTTACGAGGATCAAGAAAATATATGGTTTATTTATTGACAAACTACCAAAAAGCTAAACACCCAAAAATGCTTCCGACTACGATTAATTTCACAACTGCAACTATAATGTTACTGTGTTACGAAATGTCGTCTGTATATAAACCCAGATTTGCGAAATAATCGTTAATTTTTAAAAGAAACAGGTGCTTCACTATTTCCACAATACCCTAACTTACACCATATGTGCGTTTTTTTTTTGTCATTTACAAGTTAATTGTCAGTCTCAAATATCGATTTTTAAATTCATTAAAAAGAGGATGGAAATGAAAATGTTATTCAATACGTATAATTAATGTAAACTACTCGTAGTTGTAACTCATACGCAAGCGTTTTCTAAAATTTACGTTTCACATCTGTCTAATTTTTTTTCCTTTAAAGTTAATTCTTCATAACTTTTATTTTCATACATTGGTTGGAAAAAAATGCCATATGTGATCAATGTATAATATTTTCGAACAATATTTAGTTAAATATGGAAACGGTATTATTGTTTTTTTTTCTTCTTTTTTTTTTTGTAAGTTTCCATAATGTGTCTTCGTAATATCAATCTAGGAATATTCTTAAAAATTTGTTAAACTACTCTATATGTAAAAGAATGTATCTTTTTGAAGTTTTACAAGGAACATAAATATATTATTGAAATTTTTTGATGCCATACAACAAGTAACTATATAAAAGAAAGTTTTGTACATTGTAACATTTTTCTTGGCTGAAAGATAAAGTTTATATTATACGAAATGATTTAAAATTACACTTAAAAAAATGAAAGTTGCGGCACTGACATTTGCGGTTATTAGGATCAAATTGAATATAGAAAGCGCTTGTAGCTTTAAAAATATTAGTTTTATTTAAGAATTCTAAAATGGTCATTTTCATACGTTCAATTGCTTAGCAGTATTTGATTTAACTTCGCACTGACAATACAATAGTAACAATATGTTTCAGCATTTGGCCGTATTCGAATTATAAAATTTTTATGAATTTCAAATAAGCCTCAGAAAATTTATATTTACACGGTGCTACAAAAAAAAATTTTATACTTGAAAAAGGACCAAGTATGGGTTTAAGGCAGCAACATTTTCAAAGAAAAAAAGAGCAAAACAGTACCCAAAAGGCAGGGCTGGCCCAAGGACCGCGCCAGTAAGGCCATGGCTCGGGGCGCCTTGCAGATAGGGGCGCCGTACAAAAAATAAAACAAGTAAGAAAATTATGTCCGGTATAGACCGACTATACGATACCCTATACCATGCTTTTAGAGAACCTATCTGTTAGGCCCAAATAATTTATAGATTTAAGTGAAGATCGGGAAGCAGCTTTATATGGGGGCTATGACTAAGAATTGTTCTACAGGGTTTATTTTTGGACTACTGATTAATAGGTGTAATAAACAAACACAAACCCAATTTGACCGAGATCTAAGTGATAATTTGGATCTTATGGCAATTTTAGTCGATTTCATAGGGGTCAGTTGTATGGGGACTAAGTCTGAACATGCAGCGATTTTCACCAATTTTAATAGCGTCCATGCTATGGCCGATATATACCAAACTTCATCAAAATATATTCATATCTGCGACCTGTAGTGTGATTAAAAAGTTTACGTAGACACACTGATAGACGGACGGATGCTAAATCAACTCAGAAAGTGTTCTGAGCCGATCGGTACAATAAAAGATGGGTCTAGGTCCAATGCTTTTGGTAGTTACAAACATCAGCCCGAGGTTATTTTACCCTGACCACATTGTGGTACCACATATTATGGTACGTAATAAGGAAAATAAAAAAAATTAATAGAAAGATGACTTAACAAATAATGACTGTGACGTATGTGAGCTTGTTTTTCAAACCAACGAAATTCAGCAATTTTGCAGCATGAAGGCTCGGAAAAAAAGTTTTTTGTGTAAATAAAAATAAAATAATTTATTGAGAATTGTCGCCGCCCACCTCCAATAAGGGAATACTTTGATAACGAATATGACTTTTCGGATCAAAAAATCTGACATAATAATGAAAAAAAAAATTATGAAAACAAACATAAAAAAAATTGTAGGTGCCAAAATTTAAAAAATTATAAAAAATGTTTGAATACAAGAATTGGCGATAAAATACTTGCAAGTTGAAAATGTTCTTCTGTTGGAAATTCTGTGTAAGAATAATAGACTTTACAACAAAGAACAGTCTTTTTGAAAAAAAAGTTTTTTTTTCGATATGAAATTAAAGATGAACGCAGTGCTTCATGCAGCGCATTTGTTTCTAAATGGAGCACCTAATGCGTGCAGCACTGCTCATTTTAGATTTGGGTCGAAGGTAGTTAAACGAAATTTAACCCTTTCCTGAAATTTAAGCCCAAATGATATGATAATAGCGGGTCTTGGAATAGTGGTCGAACTTGACGAGTCCAAGGACATTGAGTGGAAGGCGTTTGGGTATTTAGTGGAGGTAGTCGTTAGGAGGGACACTAACACTGTAGAAGAAATAATAACGAGGCGTGTTTTGCCTGGCTCCACAATTGTAACTGATGGGTGGAGCATATCGAAGCATCCATAACGACAACTTTTATGACTTGAAGTGGTATATCACTCTGCCGGATTTGTCAGAGTCGATGGCGAAAACACAAATGCAACTTAGCGTACTTGGTCAGGGATTAAAAGGAAAGTCCCCATTCGGTGTAGAATCCTGAAAAATATCGCCAGATTTTTTTGAGTTTTTAGGGCGTCGAATCAATGGTGCTAACTTTTGGGATTCTTTATGGAAACATTTTCTTAAATTATTTTATTTGTGAGTTGGGTCATTAGTAATCTTTTAGTTTTTGTAATTTTTTCTGATACCAAATATTTTTATTTCCGTATCTAGATTGTTTGATCATAAAAGTCATATATATGGGGGGAATAACCGAAAAAGCTCCATTAAAGTTTTATATATAAAAATAAAAATAATATTGGAAGTGTAATATAAAAATATTTTTTAATAATTCATAATTTAAACAAAATAAAATTTATAGTTCTTCCTTTTTTGCTGGTTAAAAAATATGGGGCACGATTTAGACGTTTGGCCTAGGGCGCCACAAATTTTTCATTTTGTTAATTCGTTGAGAGTTTAGCTCTTTACTCGTAAATAAGAGTTATCTGAACTAAATTAACTTTTATGTATTAATTCTATTTCCGATTTTTTAAAATTATTGTAAAAACAGACCTCTTTAGAACCATAACTTAAATACCGAATTTCGTTAAGTACGGGATCGATCTCAACCACCAAATAATCAGATTTACGCGCAATTTGTGCAATTATATTATTTGTTAAACTTTTTTCGAATAACCCATATAAGTCATCAAAAAGTTTTGGGAGGTCTGTATTTTGGTCTTCGAATTCCAAATTTACTATTTTTACTGCTAAAAAAATTGAGCCAAGTCCGTTAGCAAACACATTTTTGTAATCGTTGCACATATTCTTTAACATTAATAACGTTAAAAAGAATTTTCAACTCAAGCCACATATCCAGAATTGGTTTAATGGCTTCTTCTATAAACCATCTGGTTGTTGTTACCATCGGAATTTTTATTGGCATATCAGATTCTTTGTTAGTTAACTTATGTGTTTTATTATGTAATTTTTGTCTTACTGGCGAATAAACAAACCAATTAAATTTGGGAGGTAGTTATTTAAATATGTATAATTTTGTTAAATATGAACTCTTCTATATCAAAGGTGCTAAGGCGTTAAATAAGAAAGACAATAAGAGCGTTTAGCGTTTTTTTTCTTATAAAATGTCGCTAAATGGAAAAAAATTCACCTCTTGATAAGGTAAAAAGCGCTAAGTTGACATCGTTGGTTTAAGGCGTTGTTGAGGATTTAATATAACACTTTTTAAAAGTTCTGAAATATATTCAGAGTTATTCTGAATAAACAATTTTATTGTTGTTTTGAGTACAATACAATGTATGATGTTTTTATGACTTTGGAAAGAAAATGTAGAATTTCAATAGGATGAAACTCATTGTTAGCTTTAGGAATCGGTATTATTATGCAAAGTTTCCATAAGTCTGGAAAGGTAGGTTTGCGTAAAAGCTATGTTGAATATTTTTGTGAAAAAAGGTAATAGTTTAGGAAGAATTATTTTATAAAATTGGGATTGACTTCGTCTACACTAACAGCGTTTGACTTAATTGTCGAGTAAATTTTTATGACCTCATATTGATCAACAGCTTGAAATGAGAAATTGTTTCCGAAGGCCATAGTGGATATCTGTCTGTATATATAAAAATGGATGTATGTATGTATATATGCTCCGTATGGACTTTGGGAATATTCAGAATAGCCTGGCCGTTGACATTGTCTGGTATTTGATTTTTAGTCTGTGGGTGGAAGTTAGAGGTGTTCTTATTTTGAAATATTGGATTTTTATATACCCCCAGGCAGATTCTGGTTCCTTTATATTAAAAAAAATAATAAATCAGATTTCGAGTAAATCCGATAATTTTAAGTGGACCCGGAAACGACTTCAAATATTCAACGGGTAAATATGGGCAAACATCTATTTTTATACATTTGTCACTTTTTTATCGGAGTTTTTCATGAAAAAATTTATTTAATTTTTCCCCTTCACCCCATTCTACCCTACTATGTGGGCTGCATGATATTTTCTGTGTATTTTTTAGCAATTGCAATAACGGTAAATTTTTAAATGTATGTACATATATCCGATTAATAAAATGTATTATTTTAGAACACTTTACTGTTTGTTAAATTATTCCTAGAAATTGTGTTTACCTCAGTCGCTGTTGATAACGGGACATTTTTTCAAACTCTATCTTTCTCAGTAACAGTCGCTGCTTATAACGGGACATTTTTTGCAAATATTGTCGCTTAAACGCAAAAAAAAAAAAAACTGTGATTTAGTTGATTTTTCAATTGTTATGTAAGTGGTGATCAGAGTAAAGTGAGTGAAATTATTTAATTTGTGTAACAAGTGGTGTTCTAAAGTTAAAAAAGCAATATAAATATATAACAATTAAGATGTCCAAAATATCAATGAAATCAACTGCGGAAGAAGCACCAAGCACTTCAATCGTTAGAACACGCAAAGCCATTGAAAATCTAAGGAAAATCGACTTAGTTGGGAGCGTTTCTCACCAAATTACTGGCGCAAAACTTCCGTCAAATCGTCAGGCCTTTCGAGTCCAATTTTACTATATGCGCTTTGTAAATCTTTCAGCAAAGCTAAGTGCGAAATTGACAGTCGATGCAATCCAAATATTTTGGAATCAAGCACGTATGCCGATTCGAAAAGAGGATAAACGTGTTGACAAATTATTAAAATTCTACGAAAAATGGAAAGATATTCAAAAAACAGCCCCTGAGAAAAAATCCAATGCCCAAAAACAAGCTGCTGAAATTTTTATTGAACATCTGGACGAGTTATTTGATATTGCAAGCGTCGCACAGTGGTTCAAAACCAAAAAAAAGTAGTAATAAGTCTGGAACTTCTAAACTATTGGTTGGATTGGAATAGTATATTCTAGGCGATTGTAGTCAAGAATATAGGCTTTCAAAATATTTATTCTTGAGATACACTGTTGTAACACAGGGTGAGCTACAGGGTACCAAATTCGACCACCTCGAGGTGGAAAATGCTTTCAAAGCTTGTAACTTTTATAAATATGAAGTGATTTTTACGTTTTTTTAATTTTTCCAATAACCATTAAATTATTAACTGCTTATACTACCTAGCTATCTCTTATGGTTTAAAAAATATTTGATTTTAAAAATCAACGTTTGAACTTTTCACCAAATTCTTTCTTGGTTTTTTGCAAATAACATTTTTATTAAAATAGATAAAAAAATCTAAAAATATGTGGCGATAGCCAGTACTTTTTAAAAAAATAGGTTGAAGTATTTTTTGAATTATTTCAAACCGTTTAGTGAGCACAAAATCTTAAAGTTGACTTTTTGAATCAGGTTCTATAAATTGCAAATTTTTGCCAAATAATACCCTTCATTCTTTCACTTTTTTCTCACAACCTTGGTAAAACATGTATATATATTTCTACATATTTTAAAAGAATATGCTTCAGGAATGGTTGTAAGCGGAGTTTTTAATATTTTTGGGCATGCACCCTACGTCCAGCATTGGACGAAATTGGGCAATTTAAAAAAAAACTAAGTTTTAAAAGTTAATACAAAAATATCCGCACGATTTCTTCAAATATTTCACCGCAGTATTAAAGCTCCAAATATTTTTATTTATCTGCGCGAATAAAATTCACCGCAGAACGGCATTTAAATTATCTAAAACACTTAAAAAAATCATTTTGATAACGTTAATAGTTTTTGAGATATTTATATTCAAATTTCAGAAAAAAATATAGAAAAACTATGGTTTTTCGTTTTTGTTGGTTTTTTTTGGTAAAGTGTTCCCAAAATTTTTGAATTTTACTTATTATTATATATATTGTTAAAGAAGACATATTTATCTATTCAACGATATATAACATGTCTATCAAATATATTGCAACATGCTGAAATAATGACCCCAAACCACACTCCACAGGCAAAAATTTCGCTATTTCTCTATTTGTTCATATAAATGGTCATTTACATAGTGAATGACATATTTATATCCTATACCACTATGTGGTTTGGGTATAATGACTTTGTGCTGCTGTTTGTAACAACCAAAAATATTTGACCTAGACCCATCTTTAATTATACCGATCGAATCAGAATCATTTTTTGAGTTGATTTAACAATGTCCGTCCGTCCGTCCGTCTGTGTGTCCATGTAAAGCTTGTAATCAAACTGCAGGTCGCAAATATGAATATATTTTGATGAAGTTTGGTATGTGAGCTTTTATCGGCCATGGGATGAACGCTATTGAAATTGGTGAGAATCGGTCCATGTTCAGACCTAGCCCCCATACAAATTACCCCTATGAAATCGACATAAATTGCCATAAGGTCCAAATTGTCATATAGATCTTACTCAAATTGGATTTATATGCGTTCATTACATCCATTAATGAGTAGTCCAAAAATGATCCCTTTGGCCCCATATAGGGCTGCTTCCCGATCTTCACTTAAATCTATTAAAAAACAAAAATATTGCACTGATTCTTCTCAGATTTGGTTTGTATATATTTTTGCAAAATACAAGAGACTTTTCCAAACATGATCAGGATCGGTCCATTTTTGGACCTAGTCGCCATATAGATATAGCATCCGATATGAACTTTTTCATATCTGCAGCCAAAAAAATTAATAAAAATCCCACTCAAATTTGGTTTTTGCTTATTTTCTATGTCCAGTTAGTTGGGCCTAAGAGATAGGGTTTCTAAACGCATGGTATAGGGTATCGTATATAGACCGACTATAATTTTCTTACTTGTTTTCTATTGTTTTTTGGTAAAGGGTTGCATACGTTTTTATTACTTCAAATAATTTTATATATCTTTTCAAAGAAGGTATAATTATATGTTAATGGTGTATGGAATATTTACCTAATGAGTTTCAACTGATCATAAAATTGCCCGAAACTCTGATGCTGATTTTATACAAAAAAAAAAAAAAAAAAGAAAAACAGGTCAAAAGCCAATGCCTAAGATATTTTCATTATTAAATAACAAATATAACTAATTTTTTTTTAATGAGTATTTTTTTATTTGTTTTATAATAGGCTTAAAATTACATAACAATTGTCTGCTTTTTTACTAGTTATTTTCTACGAAATAATCAGAAATATCAAAAGATAAAAGATGCTTTATATCCATAGCTTCCAAATCATCATGTTCTATTTCAAGACTTATTTTTGGTAACCATTTTGTTCTTATGGAGTATAGTACTGGATCTGATGATATCAATGAAAATTCCATTAAATATAAAATATAAAAATAACTAATCTTAATATGATTTTTATGTTAACAAAAAAAATTCGTATGAAAATTTGACTTTTTTCACCATTTAAGCCCTCCTGACCACGTTTATGTAATGGCGGTGAATTTTATTGCGGCAAATAAATAAAAATATTTGGAGCTTTAATACTGCGGTGAAATATTTGAAGAAATCGAGCGGATATTTTTGTATTAACTTTTAAAACTTAGTTTTTTTTTTAAATTGCCCAATTTCGTCCATTGCTGGACGTAGGGTGCATGTCCAAAAATATTAAAAATTTCGCTTACAACCATTCTTGAAGCATATTCTTTTAAAATATGTAGAAAAATATATATATGTTTTACCAAGGTTGTGAGAAAAAAGTGAAAGAATGAAGTGTATTTGTTGGGAAAAATTTGCAATTTTTAGAACCTGATTCAAAAAGTCAACTTTAAGATTTTGTGCTCACTAAACGGTTTGAAATAATTCAAAAACTGCTTCAACGTATTTTTTCAAAAAGAACTGGCTATCGCCACATATTTTTAGATTTTTTTTTTTATCTATTTTAATAAAAATGTTATTTGCGAAAAACCAAGAAAGAATTTGGTGAAAAGTTCAAATGTTGATTTTTAAAATCAAATATTTTTTAAACCATAAGCGATAACTAGGTAGTATAAGCAGTTAATAATTTAATGGTTATTGAAAAAATTTTAAAAACGTAAAAATCACTTCATATTTATAAAAGTTACAAGCTTTGAAAGCATTTTCCACCTCGAGGTGGACGACTTTGGCACCCTGTAGTTCACCCTCTGTTACAACAGGGTATCTCAAAAGTAAATATTTTGAAAGCCTATATTCTTGACTACAATCGCCTAGAATATACTATTCCAATCCAACCAATAGTTTAGAAGTTCCAGACTTATTACCACTTTTTTTTGGTTTTGAACCACTGTGCGTCGATGTGCTAGACAAAATTCGGTTTGTAGAAGATAGACTGTTTCTAGGTATGCAAAGACAGAAAGGACACCCGGGTCGCATAGCTGGTGTCGATATATCTTTATGGGATCGAGAAAAAAAAGCACAGGAACGAAGAGAGAAAGAAGCTGCACGTAAAAGGAAGCACGAAGAGGAAAAATGGAGCAAAACCGGTAAGTTTATATATTAATAAATTTAAGTTTGTTCAGTTTTCCATTTTCTACAGATGTCCCTCAACTAATGGAGTGGAGTGATGGGGAGAGTGTTACCAACTTACCAATTAACAACACGACTATCGAGAAAGAAAGCTTAAGCTCTAACTCTTTATTTGGTCGAAATGAGGTCGCAGAAGTTTAATTACAGATCGATTAGCAGCAGCGCTGGACAATGCCAAAAGTCTCTGCTGGAATGGCAGTTCACATTCTCATAGCAGCAGCTGAGGCATTAGGACATCGCGTAGAGGAACTTGTCATTAATCGATCAGCTATTCATCGCTTGCGCCAAGAAAACCGTATAAAACAATCTAAAGAAATTTCAGCTGGTCTTACGGATAATGTAAGTTGATTTTTTTGTAATTATTCAACAAAATGTAGTATTAATTTTGTGACAATCTAACTATCATTTATAGGTTACTAAAATTAATTCGGTGGTAGCTCATTTTGATGGATGGTTTATGAAAGATTTGATCGGATCCACTGATCGGATTGCAATTTCGCTAAGCTACAACGGCACATCGAAGTTTCTTGGTGCACCGAAAGTAGAATCTTCAACTGGCAAAAGTATTGCGGATGCAGTTTTTGAAAGACTAGTTAAATGTAATATTGTTGACCAAGTAAACGGCTTGTCATATGATACAATATCAACAAATACTGGTTTCAACACAGGCGCCGCTGTCCTCTTAGAAAAAAAAAAATTATCTACCTTGCCGCCACCATGTGTATGAAATAATATTGCGCAGCGTGTTCGAAACAAAGTTATATTCAACCTCTGCTCCAGAAGTTTCAATATTTGAAAAATTTGACAAATCGTGGCCAAATTTTTACAAAGAATTATTTAGAAGTGGTAGTGAAAAAGCAACTGTTTGTTTACTGACTAAATCTCAAAATCGAGAAGACTTTAAAGAATTACTCCAGTTGGTCTTAATCTTTCTTGGTGCAGAGCCGTATAACTTTCGAACGCCTGGTCCGACTAGCCATGCACGCTGGATGTCAAAAGCAATATATTCCTTGGAAATATTTCTGTTCCGTGACCAATTCTCACTTAGAAAAATTAATCAAATGGATTGCGCTATATTTGCATTTTTCTAGCGAAACTTTATATTAAAGCCGGGTACAGATGTGCTAACGCTATAGATGCACCGCTTCTAGATTTGACTTTTATTCAAGATGCTATAAAGTATTCGGAAATTAACCCAGAAATATCAGCAGTAATTCTTAGGAAAATTAGCAAATTATGGTATATTTCTGAGGAAGCAGTAGCTCTAGCCTTTTTCGATTCAAGAATAAGTTTGATTTTGTTGAAAATATTTAAAAAGTTTAGCAAAGTAACAAGAAATGAACAGGGCTGTCTCTTGAGAAAATGGTCATAAACAACTAAAAGTTAGAAGGAAAAATTATCTCAATCCTTATTCATATCCATAGAACCCAATCAAGTTATTTCGTTTAAGTTTTAAAAATCGCGAAAGGTATATTCACCGTTCCCCCCTGTAGGGGGTAAAAATAGCCAACAATAGGAAGACTGGTATTTTTAATTTCGAAGTAAGAAAAATATAAACATAAACCAAATTTGAGTGGCATTGTTATTAATTTTTTTTCGTTTGAATATGAAAAAGCTCATATCGCTATGCTATATTTATATGAGGACTATGTCGAGAAATGAACGGATCCTGACTATATTTAGTAAGGTCAGATATTTTTTCAGAAACATATACAAACCAAATTTGGGGAAAATATTTTTAATATTTTTGTTTTTCGATGGATATCGGGATTATCATATGGGGGCTATGACTAAGAATTATCGTATGGGATTTATTTATAGACCACTGATAAATGGATGTAACGAACATACACAAACCCAATTTGTTCGAGATCTATATGATAGTTTGGATATGGGGATTAGATCTATACTAAGAAAGTGATTCTGAGTCGGTTTGTATAATTAAAGTCATTATGCGCTGACCACATATGGTTATAGGATATATCTATAATATTAATAGGCTAGGCGATTTCTTGTGACCGATGTCTTGTTCTACCGTTTTATCTCGATTTTGACCAAATGTATATTATTTCAAAGGTATTTCTGATTAGCCGTTTTACAGAATTACAGATTTTTAATTTTTTTCCTTTATTTTGAGTAAATTGCATTTAAAGTTGCTACTAAAACATACATAAAGTTATACAATGCTACGTGTTTTTATCAAACTTGTTAATGTGTTTGTAATAAAAATGAGTTTGTTTTTTAGTGTTGATTTGTGAATTAGCTATAATTTATTAGCATACATTTAGGGTCTTTATTTAATGAAAAAATAAAATTTCCTAGAATTTGCAATCGAATTTCGAGGGCTGGAATCTGCTAGTAACAATTAATACCACAAACACACTGAAGTTTTAGCATTATTTAGGGGTGTCTCCATATATTAAGCCATATCTGGGCACAATGATTTAGCCCATTTTTATTACCAAACTGCCCGAAATAATGATAAACGACATTTCGAGCAGGTAAATGTTTTATTTTTTTTATCGTTTATTTCCTTCAGAAATCACTTTCAAATCAGAGCTTATGCAAAACACCACTGCTGCTAAAAAAAAAAGAAATGGACTTCTGTGAGTGTACCAAACTTTATGTTAATATTGTATGGAAAAACTTTAAAAGAGAAAACATTAATAAAATTGAAAATCCATTGTTATTCAATATGTTTGGCTTTGCACATTTGAATGTACATACTCGTTCGCATTGGTAACTATATAGAAATTTTGTTTCTCAACTTTAATTGCATGAACCAGCAAAACTGTTATGCTGACTTTTATGTATATGCACAAGACTGTGTCTGTCTTGTTATTCCCCACTAATTGATATTGCAATAAATTTCGCAAAATGAATGAAAAATATTTCTGAGCACAATGATATAATGGTTTTCTGTACTTTAAACGTTATAGGCCTTTTTAACGTTTTAAAGGAAAATATTAAATCTTTTGTCAAATAGCTCGGCATCCATTCGGTATGATATTAATATTAACGGCAATAAAAAAAAAACAAGTAATATGACTACATGAAGAGTTATTTCAAAACTTGCACATTATGTTTTCTTAAAATATATCTGAAATTAAAAAGAAGAAAACATTATTTTTCCTATCCACACTTGTTTTATTGTTCTTGCGTCAATAGTGATGGATTCTACACTTGTTACTTGTGTGTACTCCTTGTACAGATGAACTCACTCTGTTGCTTAATCAATATTTGACTCTAAGGCAAACGTTAATTACGAAATGAAAAGTTTTATTGAAAAACACCCTTAAAATAACTACTCGTAACTATTAAAGTGCAACACCGAAAACTACAGCATTACTTTTCACTGAAATATTTTAAGAGTTACAGAGAAATTCTTGGTTGTAGTTGAGAAGAAACTGTTGTTGCTTTAATTCATTTATAAAAGTATCTTTGTGTTCACAGTTTAAGTTACAGGTGTTGACAATGAAATCAATTAGGTTTTCTTTTCTCCTTTAAGTTATTTAATGAGGAATTTTTGCACAGTGAACTTTGCAAATAGTTGAAATAATGTTTCAAAAAAAGAAAATGTATTCTGGGTATTTTACAGTTGGTTTGAGTTCTTAATTATTTTTCTTCTTCTAAAACTAAGGACTTAGTTAAAGTTGGTCTCCAGTTAGTAATTAAATACAACAGGAACTAATCGTAGCTTAAAATTATTAAAACTAAAAAAAAACATACACTTATTAAATGTTATTGAAATATTTGAGTATATGATTTGTTTTAATTGTCAGAAGTGTGTTTTAAGATTATATGAAAATATCACCCAGACATTATACGGAATATTATTTTAAAATATTTCCAAATAATCCAATCAATAGATACGTTACTGCTGGTAGTTCCTTACGATTCGAATGTACACCATTCAATATACTACGTCTTGTAAATGACTTGAAAATGCCGCACGAGTTGTGTTTAGTTGTGCATTCATAATCCATCGTAATCTAGAATACGTTAAATTTTCAAATTAATCCAATTCTTCTTACATTTATGACATACCTGTAAAGAAGTAATTCCAATTTCAATTGATTTTAATTTTAGGGATTCCTTAAATAAAGAAAAGTTATATCTGCTAAATCGGTGATCAGTTAGTTTCTAATCATAATCTATTTGGAAAACCGAAAAAATTTTAAAACATGTTTTTCTTCTTAACTTTCTTCGCAATCATTATTTGATTTTTTTATTTTGATCAAGTTATCATTGAAATATATTTCATTTGCTGTTAGTTTGATAAAAATGAGTGATGAAGAAGAAGTACGTGCCAAAATTATTAAATATTTTCAATAAAATCCAACCTGGTCCTACAAAAAGTTGCCGTCAATTTACCAATTATATATTCTTCCTTTATTTACATATTTTTACAAATTTGATATGAGATCTTATCTTTACATATAGATATTGTAACAATTAATATATAGGATCTAAAGGTATTAAATTGTAATAAACTTGATTGTTATTTCGACCTTTTTGCTGTAATTTTTAAATAAAAATAATTAAGCTTGAGGCCATTGTTGTTCTTATACTTCAATTCTTTATTTCATCCAATATTTCGCTATCAATTAGATAGCATCTTCTTAAGCCTCAAGCTTAATTATTTTTATATAAAAAAGGTATTAAAAAGTTTTTATTTTATTTATATATTTAATTTTTTTTTTGAAAGGAATATGGAAGAAAAAAAAACATTTATATGATTTAATAAATACAAATACTATCTGAAAATATTTATGTGCTTAAGCAAATAATTTACAATTTGGTGATTTCTTTTTAATTTTACGTCATTTCTCTACATTGTCCACATCAGTGGGTAAGAGGAATTTTCAATTTTGGCAAAGTAATTGATATTAATCCTTGCTATGAAATCGATAATTTTTTCATAACCTGTTTCTTCATGAAGAAGATATGTAGGATACCTCCAGGACTTTTTTTTTTTTATCATTTTAAGACATTTGTTTTGTATAATCTGTAAGCGTTTTAGGTGGCAGTTGGCAGCGTCACTCCAAATAGGACACGCATATGTTAATATTGGCTTTATAACACTCTTGAAGAATAGATTTTTATTTTTAGGGTTTAGAAATGACCTTCTATTTGGTAGTGGCCATAATGCTCTAAACGATTTTATAGCTTTTTGGCACGTAGCCATAATATGTTGTTTTAAAGTAAGCTTTTTGTCCAAGACAACGACGAGATATTTGACATCGTTGAGTACATTTATGGTATTATTTACAATAAGAAGATGACGCCTTGACACCCTCTTGTGAGATTTATTGAATAGAAAAATTATTACTTGGGCCTTGTTTGGATTAATTTTGATTTTCCATTTGTAAAAATATTTACTGCAATTTGCAAGTCCCTTTTCCATTTTCTTCAGGAGTGCACTTATAAGTTTGTTTGAAGAAATTAACGCAGTATCATCTGCGTAATAAGCAATTTTCATATAATTCGGGACTTTAAAATCGGATGTATATATCGAGTAAAGCAATGGCGGCAAGACTGATCCTTGAGGTAACCCTGTGGTATTGGCTTTTGAAGATGATGTTTCATTATTAATCGCAACTTTAAAAGCTTCTGAGGTCTGCCACAAAAATGTTTCTAATATTATTAGAAACTATCAGGAGAATGTGGCCATTAGTTCGGAAAGAAAAATAGGTTTGCACGATGTTTTAAAGTTCAAAAATATCGCAACCATATTGGCAAGAGCTTACACGACATTCGATAGAACATCAGCCTGGTTAGTTCAGTGCTCGTTCCATTTTGTGCGAAGAGCTTAAGGCAATGCAGGTCTGAAAACATATAAAACCAAAAAATTACAGACAAGAACGCTGCAGAAATTTAGAAGCCAAAAACAGAGCACGTAAATTGAATTCATAAAAAAATACTTCTGCGGCTGCATAATGGACGATGAAGCACACGTACTGGCAAATTTTTTGCAGTTTTTTGGCCAAAATTTTTATGTTGTAGTTTAGGATCCAAAAGCAGCAAGCAAATGCATTTGCGGCAAAAGAGGCACATCATTTGTAACAATGGGCTCTATAAAAAAGCTCATGAGTGGTGCTAGAATAATAACTTGGATTTTGTACAAAAATGCCCGAAGCTCAGGCCAGTGGAGAGATATTGGGCTCTTATGAGAATGAATTTGGAAATGTGTCCCAAAATGTTGATGATTTTAAATGTAGATTGACCATTTTTTTTTCCAAAAGTGACAGAAACCACTAAGAAATTTGTAATTGAAGGATTTCCTGAAAAGTTCCTTAAGTTCATAAGTAATATGTTAAGGATATAAAAATTATCTGTTAGATTTAACGTAGTTTTTTCAGACAGAGTGCAATTAATACTGTAATTAATATGCAAATATTAAATTTCTTTCAATGATGCGCGGTAGCGAATTATCCCTTTTTGTAGGCTTGAATCGTTTCCTTATCACAACATTTTATGTATGTTAAGATTTTTTCGATCTCACTCCTTAAAGTGTAAGCTAAGCCTTTGTTACGGCGAATCTCTTTCAATATTGTTATTTCTACCGAGAAAGTTCGTGTTGAAAGTTCGTGGTTGGTATTAATGTTGACAAATATATTAAAATTCTTATTGAAAACAATCTACATTTGGAAATTTCAAAAAATAAATAAAAAGTATGCAGTTTCTTTTTTTTTATTTTTGTTATTGTTTATCGAATAAACTATTAACCGTAGTTGTATTAAAGTGATATGATAAATTGATTTATTTACACCCAAAAACAGATGTACCTCCATACACACATACATATGAATGTAGCCATGCATATACTCGTATGTATGTATTGTACATAGTACAAACAACGATAGAACAATCCATTACTTTACAGATTAGTTCTCTCGTGCCATGAATTTTTATGAGTAACTTTGCTGCTGCCAAAATGTACACAAAAGAGAGACAACAAAAAAACGAAAAAAATTCGGTTGTTTTGGGACAATGTCAGTCAGGTGTACTATCGAAAAATATAAAAATATGTCCTCCGTTGAAGCTCAGTTGTATATACGTCCATGTACATCTTAATGCTCCTTAGGGTTGCAAGTATTTGCATGGGATATTGTTTGAGCTCTTAAAGTTTTTAAATGGTTTTTTTATGCGAATTTGGTATAAATTGTCATTATTTCATTCTTGTTATACATAATTAATGCCAGATTTGGATTGTCCTTGGCTTACAATAAAATTTTGGCTGTTCTTTCGATAATTTACTAAATTATAAACAATATAGGACCGATTTCTTATATTTACTGTAAAAACTCAAAATCTAAGCAATTGTAGAGTCTATAGATTAATAGCCTAGCCGATTTCTTGTGACCGATGTTTTGTTCTACCGTTTTATCCCGATTTTGAATAAACGTATATTATTTGAAAGGTATTTCTTTTAGCCATTTTCAAGATTTACAGATTTTTAAATTTTTTCCTTTATTTTGAGTAAATTGCATTTAAAGTTGCTACTAACACATACATAAAATTTCACATATGCTATGTGTGTTTTATTAAATTTGTTAATATGTTTGTTAATGAGTTTGTTATCTTCATTCACAATAATAATAAACCATAAAGTGTTGGCTTGTGAATTGGCTAAGTTGAAAAAAAGCTTCCTAGAAATTGCAGTCGAATTTCGAGCGCTGGAATCTCCTAGGTGCAATTATTACAGTTGTTGTGTTGTAATCATAAACATGAACATATGCGATGATAGCGAGATTTTTACATTGTTATGCAAATACATTCGAGTCTTTTTGTCAGATCATGCCGGTTAAGATATGAACCTGAGACTTTGTCATTCCTGCAGAGACACGTGTCTGTTTGCTGCAATATGTGAACATTTTCACTGTTGAATATAAATTGGGTTTGTCATAGGAGCGTAGTTCTTATATTTATTATTAATTTTTTGTTCTTTTTAATTAATTTTATTTATTATTTCTGAAATATCCAAAATAAATAAATTATTTGGCTTTATGACGGATTTAAACCTGGGTTTTGCCTGTGATATTCCTAGCGTATACACAGAAAAAGAATTGGTTAGATTTTTTTATTACGGAGTAAGAATTTAAATTGTAATTTTGAATACAATAGGTTTTCTGTACTAACAACTTTAGAAATATATTTCATTTAAAATAAAATTACCTTCAATAGCAAAATCGGTAAACTAATTCAAATGTTGCAAGTAAATTGAAAGCAGTATAAAATGTTTCAATCCTAAATATTTGGGACTAGAACAACTAATTATATTAGAACAACATATTTTAAACATTGTGAAAAATTTTAGGTTAATATAATGAACTAAATTTTGTTTTTTTGAATTATTTTTCCGTTTTAACATACGGATTACACACTTTTAGCCTGATTTGGCATTTGTAGCCAAAAGAAAAATCTAATTCTGTTGTAAACACCAAATCAAATAGTGAAACGCTAAAACCAACCGAAATTTTAAATTTATTTTTGATTTTGGCAATTTTATAAAATTACAAATATATTTCAAGATTTTATTAGTTTTTAAAGCTTTAATATATTAAGTTCACTAAAGCAGACTCTACGATTGGGCAAATTCATTAACATATGTGACTTTCTCCGAGAAAAGGGGCCTAGTGTGTCAAAAAACGGGTTGTGTCAGAAACGTTGAATTCTGGTACTTAAAAGGGTGTAGAAACTTTAAATGCGTTTTTTTCTCAAAACTTAATTTTCACACACTAGGTCCTTTTTCTCGGAGAAGGTCACATACGGTCATTATTTGTTGTTATTGTTATATTTTTATTAATTATTTTAAGCAATGTTATTTCAAAGTCTATACGAACATAGTTTCTACAGTTTTGTTTTCATCCTCTAAGGGCCATTATTACAACTTGTCTTAAAAATATTAGTAAAAGGTAAGTTTAGCTAAGGTGAGCAATAAATTTACCTTTAACTGTTTTTCGCTATTACAACTTCCCAGTAAAAATAAATTAATAATTTATAAATTTTTTTTTTGTGTCCATTAGATGTGAAATTTTGTAGTAAAAGGAGATTCCATACGGGCTAATGATGATCAAATTTTGTGCAAATAAAAATCAATTAATTTTCGTTTTTACTCAACGTTTCGTCTGACTTAGAATTCTTCAGGAATGTTTTTATTTTTAAATGATTCTATATTATATCTTTGTGATTTTAATTACTTATTTATTTAAAAAAACTGGACTTCACGGCACACAAAATATAAATAAATGAATAACTAATATCACAGATATCACAAATTGATCTTAACGTGATACTCTGTGATACTATACTTTTTCGCCTGCGGTGCAAAGTACACCCAGCGTTTTAGAAATGTAAGCGACCAGTTCGGCGAAATTATTGAGCTCTTTTCACTACCCATATTGTCAAAAAAATTGGAAATCAAAATTTGTAAAAAACCATTTGTAAAGAAAAGTCAAAATTTTAAGAACAATGAAAGAACCAGAAAAGACCTGAAAAGAAAGAAAAATAAAATATGCTAAATTTATAATATGGTAAAATATACCTAAAACCCATGATAGACCAAAAATCTTAAAAGAAAAAGAAACACATTATAAAATTGTAAAAATATACATTTAAGGTAAAAACCTAGAAAAGAGAAAAACCTAAGAAAAAGAAAAGTTTTTTAAAAAAATATGTTAAATTTTCGTACAAACTACTTTAGTCCTAGTGGTCATCCAGCACCAACACAATCCCAGGTACCAGCTCAGCCAAAAGATAATTCAAGTGTGTTAGCTCCACTAAGCGCACGCTTAAGCAGTAAAACATCAACGTTCAATGACGAAGCCGTCTATGGGGTATCACCAAATCATCTTTCATCATCTAGCCGTTGAGTTTTTCTTGTACTTATTGTAAATATTTAAGATATATATATTAATTTCCTTTTATATACTAACACCCATTAGCTATAACCACATATACATATATACCTCAAATAAATTTTTTTTTTTAATATGAATTCTGAAATGAACCTGTAATGGACTCGTTATTAGAGTAGTAAGTTGTCAGGAATAAGGTAACGAAGGGCAAGTAGAGCCAGAGGTAGGGACAGCCTCGAGGTCTGTCACATGTGGAACCATATGGTTCTGAGAGGGTACGGCCGCCATAAAGTTGAAACAACACCTTTCAACAGCTAGTGCTTCCAATTGCAGTACGTTTTTTCAAGATCTTCGGTCATTTTTTTCCTTTTTATTAGTTTTTTTTCGCTTCGAGTCTTCCGAATAAAATAAATTTGTCACATCCTGGCCACTTTAATAGCATTTTTATTTAAAATTTTCACCGTAGTTGACGCGACAAAGTATTCATGAAATATGATGTTACCAGTGAACCTTTGATCAGACAAAGCGATGATAATGCTGAAGCTTTTAAAGAAACGCTTTGAATCGTATCATAGACAAACCAAACCTTTGGTGGACTATTATGCCTTACGGCGTTTACATTTAAGAGTTGGTGCCGCCCATTAATTCAATGATGTTTTTCCCAACATTGATCAAATCTTTTAGCATTAACGTAAACAAAAAATGCAATCTTGATTCAGAATATTTAAAAAAAAAATTATTTGATAGATTCCTTGATTCCTTTTATCATATCATTTGACCGCCAGAGATTAAAAAGAACCCTTTAATATTGTATAAAGTTTTGTAAATTTATCTTTATAAACTTTTTATCAACACGAGAAAAAAAAATTTTAATTATACTACACAAGAAAAAAACAATAGAACAAAAAACCAAAACCGTACTTATTTTAAGATGAATACTTATTGTAAATGCGAAACAAAACTTTTTCAACGATATACAAACATAACCCAGCCCTTGAAATTCGAGTGCAAATCCTAGGAAATTTTATAATTTTATTAAATTGTTTTCTTTTATTGCTTTTAATCCATATATGTAAAAAATTTATTAATATTTAATAAAATTCAAAGAACTGTGAATTTTTAAATAAAATTCACAAAACTGCAAATTTAAAATAAAATTCACAGAAGATATATAACTGTGTTTGTTAATAAATGATTTTATAAGAACCTAAAGGTATGCTAATCAATTTTATCCAATCCACAATTCAACACAAATTTAATAAACACAAACACAGGCTTGTATAATTTTTTATTTGAAGCTTCAATATGTGATTTATGTATGTGTTCGTAGCACCCTTAAATTAATTTTAGTCAAAAAAAGATGTACCAGATGGTGTACACCTGTAAATATGGTAGACATCTGCAAAGAAATTCCTTTGAAATGGTATATTTTATGTCAAAATCGGTTGGTAACTAAAAGTGTAGAAGAGGTCACAAGAAATCGCTTTGCTATAAATATTACAGGTTTAAATAAATTTGTTTTCCAAAACTAAATTGATGTGAATTTCTTCTTCTTCTTAGATCAGAAACTGTGGCAACATTAAATACATAAACCTCACGTTAAAAGATAAAGGCAACATCATCTTCCCTTTAGCTTATTGGTCACTTTTAGCTTAAAGTGTACATGAAATAATGAAAAACTAATAATTAGTCCTAACTTTAGCTATTAGCGAATTGTAATAATGACCGTAAGTTGCACCAGACGAGTAACATTATTAACAAATAATGGTGCAACAATTTATAAATATTCTATGTGGATAATATATAAAGAGATATTGCAGGATATACGCCCAACTCAATCCCACGAAAGTAGCCTATTTTTGATCATCAAATAGTATCGTCCGTTTGCGATAATATCGACCATGCTTTTCACATAGTCCGAAAAAAGATCATCAGTACTTTGTTGTCAATATTATTGTAAAAAAGCCTGTCGGGCAGCCAGCCAAGACGGCTCTTCAAATGTTAAAAATCAGAACATTCTTAAGTATATTAATATCTAATCAATATCAAAAATATGTGACTTGTAGATTTATATTTATCATGTAAAAGTATATGTTTTTATTTTGTGAATTATGTATTTTATTTATAATTAATTTCTTATGGAAAAATAATAAATTTGAAATAAAATCATATTAAGTGATTTTATATTTACTGCGGTTCTGAAATAGTTTACCTCAATAAATAGTGGTCACAATCATAAAAAAAATTATATATTCCATAGTAAAAACTAAATAATAAAATTCATACAGTCGATTCTATGGTTGTTTGGAAAATATAATTCAGTAATCACAACAGAGTTATGTGGTAGTATATAGGACTATGAAAATTCGATTGGCAACAACATAAATGACGACTGGATTAAGATGTATATGTACATGTTCTGTTACGTATAAACATTTTCCACTATTTTTAGATTACATTTTCATACGACATTCCATACACATTTGGTCTAGAGGCTCCAGGTTCAATACCGAACTGCTGCAGATTATAACGAACAGTTTAAACCTAAGTGGTGCGAATCACTAGAACTATGGTGGAGAGCAGAATGTTTTCAAAATACAGACAGACACACGGACAGAATGACAGACGGACATCGCCAAATCGATGTGAATTGACAAACTAATGTGTACCCCCTGCATAGTGGTGTGGAATGTATACAAAATATTTATTTCAATAAAATTACGAAATGTGAATGGTCTAAACTAAACTAAAACACAAAAAAAATTTCGTCCGAGGCAGGATTTGAACTTGTGAAGCGAGAGATGGGCATGTGGTGTAGCGAGTCAGTTTATGTGTGTTTATCAACACTAACATTTTTCTTGACTTTTGTATTTTTTAACGTTGTTGTTACAATTACCTTTTTTCTTATTCGTCAAGTAACTTTCTACCATTTAATTTTATATATTAATTTATAAGTTTGAGAATAATAAAAAGAATTTTATTATACAAAAACGAACTGGCAATAATTATTAGTAGCACCAATGACACATTTGGTAATCTCAACGCTACAGGTATATATCGCATATTATATTTTTGCTGGGGTATAATTTACATTACCTTGGAGCTCAAAAATTATGTATAATTCAATATGATTATTTAAAGCCTCATATAGTAATGCCCTACTGCAATGTGAACTGAAATGTGACATATTGGTAATTAATTGATAATACGAGTATATTATTGATATGATGCCAAGTATAATTACATATTTAATTGCTTATTAAAAAATTAATATCTTAAAATTGATTAATGATATCAGTCGAAATTTAAAAGTGTTATTGGATCATTAAAAAAGTCGTCAATGCTCTTGTTATTAAAAGAAGAAGAAATCGAATATGCTGTGTTTGTGTTTAAACACAAACACATTTAAAAATGCGTTAGATGCGGATATTCTGTAGAACAACCTACACAATTTTTATTTTTTTTTGATTTCACTTTAATAATAAATGTTTATATGTTTCTTTTTTAAAGATATGCATGTAATTGTATGAACTAAAACAGCTTGTTATGTTTGTAAAATAAATCAAAAAATTATGTAAATGGAGTTGTAAACACAACCACTTACATACATCCAAGTATCAATACATAAATAACACTTAAACGAAATATTGGACATAAGGGCCAGCAGTCGACAAATTTTTTCTAATTCAGTCGTAACTAGAACAAAGCTTTTTTTTCCCCTTAATTCCATTATATTGTATGTATAAGGATTTACGTTCGTCAATTTTTATTTGTATGTTTCCGATATCAATTGTTATTGCTTTAATTATTTTTGCTTCAATATTCAACATAACCCACCCACGTAATAGGCATATTCATTTAATTTTTCAAACTAACAATCTCTATTAATGCCTGATTTTAACTAAATCGTATTCCCTGACAAAAAAAAGATGCCTCAATTACATTTTATTACATTTTATAAGCTGGCAAAAAATCTACCATGTTGCATATTTTGCAAATAACAACATACTTATTACAACTTGATGTCATACAACAATTAAATTTGAAGTTAATATAATAACAGTCTGGCATAACTAACAAAAATAAATAAATTTTATTAAAATAAGGAACAATATTAATTTACTATTTTCAAACTGATAATTAAAAAAAAATTGATAAATTCTCAAATACAATTTGTATTGACATAATACGGAGTGAGGACGAAAAAATCGTAACATACTTTTTCCTCTTAATATTCTATTTTTAGGATTTGTTGGAATTATTCTTTTTGGGAGCAAGTTGTCTTTTTTTTTTAATTTTTAGAGTAATTTAAAAACACCAAAAATGAGAGTAAATATTTTATAATAAAAATTTAGTTCAATGTATGAAAACGTAACGAAAATATTCTAGCAATTTGAATTTAAATTTATTGTAGTTTTAATTCAGTTTGAACTTTTTTGATTTGAATTTTAGTTTAAATTTGTTAACAAAAATTTGAATTTTTTTAAATTCATTTCAAAGTTTTTCATATTAATTTCAACCGTATCGCTATGTTTTTGATGTGGAAGCATATAAGCAGGTAAAATTCTATTTCACAATACAATCATGAAAACTGCGTGAGACGTAAGACAAATTCGGTGTGACTTATTGTTGTATTGGTGAAAAAATCATGATATGTAATAACCTGTTTGAAAATTAAAAATAAAAAAATTAAAAAAGAAAATTGAAAAATGAAATATGAAAAATAAAAAATCAAAAATTAAAAATAAAAAATGAAAAACAAAAAATTAAATATAAAAAATAAATATTAAAAAATGTTATATGTAAAAAAATGAGAAATACAAAATGAAAAACGAAAAAAGAAGAATGAAAAATGAAAAATTAAAAAGAGAAATGAAAGTTAAAAAATTAAAAATAACAAATAAAAAAAAGGAAAATGAAAAAATTAATAAAAAAAATTAAAAATTAAAAACGAAAAACGAAAATAGAAAAATAAAAAATGAAAAATGAAAAACAAAAAACGAAAATTAAAAATAAAAAATAAAAAACGAAAGATAAAAAATTAAAAATAAAAAATAAAAAATAAAAAAAAAATAAAAAAAAATATAAAATTACAAATGAAGAATGAAGAATGAAAAATGAAAAAAAAAAATAAAAAATAAAAAATAAAAAGTGAAATATGAAATATGAAAAATGAAAAATTAAAAATAAAAAGAAAAATTAAATATATAAAATTAAAAATCAAAAATAAAAAAAAAAAATGAAAAAAAATTAATAATAAAAAATTAAAAATAAAAAAAAAATTAATAATATAAAATTACAAATGAAGAATGAAAAATTAAAAATAAAAAATAAAAAATGAAAAATGAAATATGAAAAATGAAAAATTAAAAATAAAAAGTAAAAAATGAAATATATAACGGGTGATTTTTTTGAGGTTAGGATTTTCATGCATTAGTATTTGACAGATCACGTGGGATTTCAGACATGGTGTCAAAGAGAAAGATGCTCAGTATGCTTTGACATTTCATCATGAATAGACTTACTAACGAGCAACGCTTGCAAATCATTGAATTTTATTACCAAAATCAGTGTTCGGTTCGAAATGTGTTTCGCGCTTTACGTCCGATTTATGGTCTACATAATCGACCAAGTGAGCAAACAATTAATGCGATTGTGACCAAGTTTCGCACTCAGTTTACTTTATTGGACATTAAACCAACCACACGAATGCGTACAGTGCGTACAGAAGAGAATATTGCGTCTGTTTCTGAGAGTGTTACTGAAGACCATGAAATGTCGATTCGTCGCCGTTCGCAGCAATTGGGTTTGTGTTATTCGACCACATGGAAGATTTTACGCAAAGATCTTGGTGTAAAACCGTATAAAATACAGCTCGTGCAAGAACTGAAGCCGAACGATCTGCCACAACGTCTAATTTTCAGTGAATGGGCCCTAGAAAAGTTGGCAGAAAATCCGCTTTTTTATCGACAAATTTTGTTCAGCGATGAGGCTCATTTCTGGTTGAATGGCTTCGTAAATAAGCAAAATTGCCGTATTTGGAGTGAAGAGCAACCAGAAGCCGTTCAAGAACTGCCCATGCATCCCGAAAAATGCACTGTTTGGTGTGGTTTGTACGCTGGTGGAATCATTGGACCGTATTTTTTCAAAGATGCTGTTGGACGCAACGTTACGGTGAATGGCGATCGCTATCGTTCGATGCTAACAAACTTTTTGTTGCCAAAAATGGAAGAACTGAACTTGGTTGACATGTGGTTTCAACAAGATGGCGCTACATGCCACACAGCTCGCGATTCTATGGCCATTTTGAGGGAAAACTTCGGAGAACAATTCATCTCAAGAAATGGACCGGTAAGTTGGCCACCAAGATCATGCGATTTGACGCCTTTAGACTATTTTTTGTGGGGCTACGTCAAGTCTAAAGTCTACAGAAATAAGTTAAAATTAAAAATCCAAAAAAAAAAAAAAAAAATGAAAATAATTAATAAAAAAAAATTAAAAACGAAAAATAAAAAGTAAAAAAAATAAAAACAAAAAAAAAATTAATACTAAAAAATAAAAAAAGAAAAATAAGAAATTAAAAACAAAAAAAAAAAAAATTAAAAATGAAAAAAAAATGAAAATTGGAAAATGAAAAACGAAAAAAGAAAAATGATAAATTATAGGTGAAAAACGAAAGATCAAGAATGAAAAATAAAAAATTAAAAGAAAAAATTAAAAATAAAAAATAAAAAAAAGAAAAATGAAAAAAAAAATTAAAAACGAAAACGAAAATAGAAAAATGAAAATTGAAAAAGAAAAAATTAAAAACAAAAAACGAAAAATGAAAAACAGAAAATGAAAAATGAAAAATAAAAAATGAAATATGATAAATAAAAAATGAAAAACGCAAAATTAAAAATTAACCGGATGAAATAATAAATAATAATAAATATTTTTATATTAGCAGATCCCCTGCAGAGCACTTGCTATCAGTGGTACATAGATGACGCTTTCTGTTTGATTTCAAAGAGTGCCACAAAAAAATTATTAATTACTAGATGTTTACATATCTCCCCTGTTATCGGACTCACATGTATTTTTTTTTTTTTTTTGGTCCAAAAATAAAATAAATAGTTCATTTTCGAAAATTTATTACAATAATATCCTAAACTATAGCTATATTTGATATTTCAATTAATTAGGAAATAATAAACATCTTGTCAGTTGAAGAACCGACCAAAAAAATGCCTCTAATATAATATTGGAAAAGAAATTCAATAAAACATAGTCAAAGGAGTTGGAAATGCTGTTTTTTTTTTCTATATTAACTGAAGAAACGACTGACATCAAGTAAAAACAGTTAGATTTTTTGACAAGAGATTGATTCAAATTAAAGAATATATTTGAAATTTTGTCGATATAAATTGAACAACAGGAAAATAAATTTCACAAACTTTACTTGAGCCAGTCAAAAACCTAGGCCTTGATTTGAATATATTGAGAGGTGCCGCAAACTTGCCTCGACAGTATAATGGTGTTCAAGCCATAAAAAAAACAAACATGTCCAAGCACTTTTTACGTCCATTGCGGCTAACACCCTTAATTTGTGTCTAAATACGGCACCAACAATTTAGAAATAAGAAATACACATTTTGCAAAACATTTTCAAGAAAGTGGACAATCTGGCAAAAGACCGCAGTTGTACTGCGATACAATTCAATACCACAATTAATTGAAGCCTTGAAAAACATGGATGATAAAGGTAAGTTTTTAAAGAAATAGTTTTTAAAAATAGCAGATATTATGTAAGTATTTGGTAAAAACACGTAAAAGCAACCAAAAATAGAAATTTTCGCTTCACAATTTTTGAATTAATTTAAAAATTAATAATTTTGGTAATTATTTTTTTTTTGTATTTAAAAAAATATGAAATGAATGTATTCATTATTAACACAATTTTGGCCATCACGTAAAGCTTGAGCCGATTTCGTTATACCCCCTAATGTGCATACATGTGTACATCCATATTTGATAAGAATTTTTTCGCATCCAAAATGATTAAAAAATACTTTTCCCCACAATTTCGAGAGAAAAAGAACATTCCCAATTTAAATTAGGGATTTGAGTGGGCCTCGGCGGTTTATGAAATATCCAATATGCCACTTTTTCAACTCATTATTACCTCTTCTCCTAATTTGTGTATGTAATCCTTTTAACTCTTTGTGTATCTTGGATCCAAATTATTCCATTAAAACTGACTTTAAATAAATAAATAATTCGTTTTCATAAAATTCAATTCTGTAATAATTATAGTAAAATTTTACGCATTTGTTTACATATTGCATCATTTATTAGTATCCTTCAACTAAATTGGTAATTACCAACGTAATAAATGATAAAAAAAAATATTTCCTTCTTTTTTTTGACTGTCGTTAAGAATATACGTAATACGGGTTTTCACGGTGGTTATAATTTTATAGACAGAAGTTTTATAACTGTATTGTGTTTTAGGTTGTAATATTGGCTGGTGTTTAAATAACCGCATATGTAAATTTGAGTTCATCTTAAATGTTGTTAAAGTACTTAAAATCAGTAAATTTAGGTATTGTGAAGGCCAAATTAATTTAGTTATAAATCGACTGAATTCAATACGCCAAGATGTGAACAACAAATTTGAAAAGTTGTTGGAAGCGGTTTTCACAATGGCTAATTAGTTTGGAATCAGCATTGAACTGCCCAGAAGATGGGAATGCAAAAGTATCGCTTAAATATAAAAACGGAGAGCCCAAATGAATAATACAGAGCAACATTGTCTATTTCATATTTAGACGAAATAATTTCTAGTCTAAAAGACTTTTAGTTCTCATCAACGTTATAAACTTCTCGTGCAGTGTTTTCGAAAATCTCATAATTTTTTACAAAAATGATTTCAATGATCCACATCAAATTACTTTAGCTAAACTATGAAATGTGTGATGAAAATCTTTTTCCAAAAATATTTATTTTGCTAAAATTTTGTATTGTCATTCCTGTCACAACAGCTTTCGCAGAAAGAAGCTTTTCTACGTTGATAAAGACTAAAACATATCTTCTTAATACCATGTACGAGGAAAGGCTTTCTTCGCTAGCATTAATATCAATATATCGTAAGGAAGTAATAATTGATAAAATTGTTTTTAGCTTCAAATAGGAAATTAGATTTTTGAATGGTTCTCATATGTAATATTATTTAATTTAATCGCATAAATAAACAACCTGTCTCTGAAAAAGGACACAAAATTTACTTTTAACAATAAAAGGTAGATATGTCACGAAAAAAGAATATTCGGTATTGGATTTAAATCGAAATTCGAATAATTTAATTACACATATGGACATATATGAATCAACGCTACTTATTATCTTACGTCAATTATTCGAATTTCGAATAATATTCGTCAATTCTCTTATAATAACTAGTTTAATATTTTATTCATAAGGCAGACTTCAACAATAAATTCTTAAATAATTTAACTATGAAATAATATAGAAATCCTTTTTTTAATGTTAAAAAAAAAAAAAAATAAAAAAATTGGCTCCCTGGAGCCATCTTTTCACGTTTGAGAACAATGATAATGGCTGGGGCCTAAATCTGGAGAAGACGGGGAATGGAGAAGCAATTCGTAATGTAAAGATTTAAATTTTTCTGAAGCCAAAGCAGATGTAGATGCATTTTCATGATAGTTCACAATTTTTTTCTTATTTAAATGTCGTAATTTTTTTTTCTTAATTTCTTCATCCAATCTGTCCAATAACTGAACAAAACACTTGGCAGTTATTGTTTTTGCTTTATCCAGGTAGGCAATAAATATTATATCACGTTCAATTCGAACATCTTCAAATCATACTTCGAATCATGAACGCGTTTCAATTTTTGTTCAGCTGTTACAAATCGTGGCACCCATCGAGCAGAAAGCTTTTTTATAATTAAATGATCATGTTATATATGCCGAACTTCTTTAATCTTTCGACCATCCAATACAACATGATGGACGATCAGGACGATCTGCATCATTTGTGCTCGTTTTGAACACGTTTAAATTCGGAATATCACCTTTTAACCATTGAATATGACGGCGAAAATTCACCATATTTCGCAATCCATAATCCATTCTTTGGTTTGGACAGTATTTTTTCCCCGCCAAAAAAAATTTTTTAATCAAAACAAGAAACTCTTTGCAATCCATTTTTTGTCAATCTTTGAAAGCAGCACCAGTAACAACTCATTACTCCACTAACAACTCATTACTAGATTTATTCTTCGTCTTTGATGAAGCTAACACACTGATGTATGACCAACTGACTACACCTGGTTTTTCTAAACTCGACCTAATCTTTATAACCTATGATATTCCTTTACAAGTTCCCAGCAAAACAATAGAAATTAGAGACTTCAAAAACATAAATTTCACTCAATTTCACGTGTTGCCAAATCGATTGGAACTCGATATACTTTATGTTATCGGTAGATGATCAGCTGGCCTTCTTGGAACACCATGTCTCAGCTTTATATAATATTATTGTTCCGATTAAAGTAAAAACAATAAGCAAGCGAGAAACACCATGGTCTACAGCGGAAATTAAAAAACTTATAGAAAATCGTGATAAAGCCTTTTTCCGATGGAAGCGGTTTAAAACAAACGCACTTCATGAATTTTATCGCACAACCAGAAAAATTGTCAATAAAAGCATAAGGAAAGGTAAGGCCACATACTATGCTGAAAAGTTTTCAACATCAATTGATGCAAAAAAAACATGGAAAACTATTAGAGAAATTGGGGTTGGAAAGAGGAATGGTATAGAAGAAAATTTCATATCAAACCCTAACGAAATTAACGAAAATTTTATTAATATTCCAATGCTTCAAGCTGATCACTCATATTATGACAACTTTACCCCAAATTATGCCCCACAAATCCTTTTTTCATTTGACTGCGTTAGTCCCTTCGACGTAGTTAAGACCTGTCAATCTATAAAGTCTAGTGCAATAGGAATTGATGCTATTCACCCTACTTTTCTAAAAATGCTACTTCCTTTCATTTTGGCGTATATCATGCACATTTTTAACAAAATAATTGCAGTGAGTGTTTTTCCCCAACGATGGAAACAAGGTAAGATCTTACCTGTACCAAAGTCGGCAACTGAATATCGGCCCATAGCTATATTACCATATCTGTCGAAGGCATTTGAATGGATCCTTCATTGTCAAATAACGTCCTACATAAATGATAATAATCTGCTTACTGACCGTTAATCTGGGTTTCGTGCCAAACACAGCTGTATTACAGCTCTAGCTGATGTAACAGAAGATATAAGGAGAGAAATTGATGATGGCCGTGTGGTAATATTAGTGCTGTTAGACCATTCAAAAGCATTCGATACGGTGGATCAAACAGTTTTGCTACAAAAGCTTAAGAACATGATGCACTTTTCGCCAACTTCTGTTGAACTTATGACGTCTTACCTAGTAAATCGTTCGCAATGCGTAGAGACTAATAAAATTGCATCGACGTTCCTTCCTGTGGTAAGAGGTGTTCGACAGGGTTCTATCCTTGGTCCCTCCTTTTCTCAATTTATGCTTCTGATCTACCTAAACAGTTAATTCACTGCAATATAAGAATGTATGCCGATGACGTACAGTTACATGATTGCAGTAGAAAATTGAATGTTGACTTAGAACGTGTTTCTCGTTGGGCAGCTGCAAACGGACTGAGTCTCAATCCACAAAAAACAAAGTGTATTTTGGTGCGTAACAGATTAACAAGTATTTCAGACAAGCTAGACATATGTATAAATGATCAACAAATCGAAATCGTTGAACGAGCAAAAGGTTCGATCACATTTCATCTTACTCAAAGCAAATTTTCGGTATCAATTTTGATGGCTTATTAAAAATAAGATGTCTTACTTTTTTACACAAAATAATTAGTAACCAGAAACCAGAATATCTTTATAACCGATTGCGTTTTAGTAGGCCTCGGAGAAATAACAATATAATTCAATTTCGGCACCATACTTTGGCATCTGAATGGCAATTTTTCATACATGCGGCACGTCTTTGGAATGGTTTACCTTTTACAATTAAAGGAATCAGCAACGGCTCATTTTTCAAAAAGAAAATTTTACAACAATACATTTAAAATTTTTTATTTTTTTACAATACACATGTACTAACTTGCTGTTAATATAAATATATACTGAAAATTTTTTACTGTATACTTTTTATTTGTTTTTAAATTCGATATGCCACTTATAAATATCAATTATTTGTATATAAATCAATGTTGTTATACCCTATACCACTATGTGGTTTGGGTATATATAACCAAAAATATTTGTCCTAGACCCATCTTTAATTATACCGATCGAATCAGAATCACTTTCTGAGTTGATTTAACAATGTCCGTCCGTCCGTCCGTCCGTCCGTCCGTCTGTGTGTACATGTAAACCTTGTAATCAAACTGCAGGTCGCAGATATGAATATATTTAGATGAAATTTGGTATATAAGCTTCCATCGGTCATAGGATGAACGCTGTTGAAATTGGTGAGAATCCGGTTATGTTCAGACCTAGCCCCCATACAAATGACCCCTATGAAATCGCCATAAATTGCAATAAGATCCAAATTGTCATATAGATATTACTCAAATTAGGTTTGTATGCATTTATTACATCCATAAATGAGTAGCCCAAAAATGATCCCTATGGGACAACTCTTAGTCATAGGCCCCATATAGAGCTGCTTCCCGATCTTCACTTAAATCTATTAAAAAACAAAAATATTGCACTGATTCTTCTCAAATTTTGTTTGTACATATTTTTGCAAAATACAAGAGACTTTATCAAACATGATCAGGATCGGTCCATTTTTGGACCTAGTCCCTTTATAGATATAGCATCCGATATGAACTTTTTCATATCTGCAGCCAAAAAAATTAATAAAAATCCCACTCAAATTTGGTTTATGCTTATTTTCTATATCGAAGTAGTTGGACCGAAAGATAGGGTCTCTAAACCATGGTATAGGGTATCATATAGTCGGTCTAGACCGACTATAATTTTCTTACTTGTTTTTTTATTATTAATATTTTATATTGTCACAGTAATTTTAAGTTGTATTGTAAATCAAATTCCAAATAACATATTTAAACCAGTTCTGTTTTGAAGATTTCATTTCTTGTTGAACAGGATTCCAAATCTAAATAAATAAATAAATAAATTTTTATAATGATAACTTTTTTTCTAATGATGCGTTCTGAAACAATTTTTCTTACAGTTGGCCCTACTGAATAAACAAAAAAAAATTGTCACTTGACATGCCATCTCAAGGTTAGGCAGGCCACGGAGCTCTCACTTCATGTAGTATATTGCAGCTGATCGGAAAAGTTCTGGTAGATGGCTCTTTGAGCAATAAAAAAACATTCAGAAAGAACTTTTTTCAGAGCAGTTTTCGATCTAACAATGAATCCGCGGCACTGCTACCCATTTGGATCCTTTGTTCTTTTTATATTGCAAGTTGCAAGTTCTGTGTTTTGCTGCTTATTAATAAAAGCACAGAAGATGGCGAGGAATGTCCTATGTCCGCTGGATTTAAATCTATAGAGTGCAATCTTTTTGCTTTTTCAACACGGCAAGTTACATAGAGCGTGTCATAAACTTAATTTATTTTTCTTTCTCGAACTTTTTTGCATAAACAAATTTATGTTTATTATTAGATTTTTTTGTTCATAATTTTATATTCAGAAAAAAACAACAACAGCGTATTAGCTGTCATAAAGCCTACAATGCTTAAAAAAGTTGACAGCTGACAGTGAACTTTTTTCGCTATACACTTTGTAGAGGTTTTTATGTACCTCACTGCACGAAATTACACTACTTAAACTATTTTGAAAGTAGTCCAAAACGCGTTGAAGCATATAAAGCATGTTCTGCACGTTGAACTTTACACTTTTAGAATAATTTCAAATTTAAAATTTAAAATTTAATATTTAAAGTTTAAAATTTTAATTTAAAATTTAAAAGTTAAAAATTTTAAATTTTAAGAACAAACTTTCATTTGTTTAAAAATGTTAACGGGATTTATTTTTAATTCGCATATTCAAAAAGTTTGAAATATTTTCGCAGCAAACCAAAAAGCACATTACGATCACATGCGAAATAAATTGAAGGCGTTACCGATGATCGATAACTGCTTAGCGCAATTATTTTTATCACAATTTGCAGGATATCTTAAATACCGAAATTAGCTGGGTTGTCGAATGTGCCCCTCTTCTATTATATACACCTAAGTATAGAATAAATAATTTTAAACTTTACATATATATATATGTGTGTGTAAGTATGGCTGTCAATTTTTATTATATATGTACATATGTATATGCATATTTTTTTATGATTAGTTAAGTTGATGCTGTTGTTGTTACTGCCTTCGGTGCTCGTGTTTTCAGATTTCTATTTCTTTTTTATTTCAACAGTCATAAATTTTGCTTTAATGCATACGCATTACGTTTCAGTTCAAGAAAAAAGCGGTATAAAAAAACAGACGAAAGAACGAACACCTTGTCTTAAACAAGAAAGCCAAGTAAATCAAATACTAGAAAACACCAGAGCCAGAGCTTCGAAGAATTCATTTCATAATTTGATTTTCTCTTTGGTTCGAGTTTTAATACAACTATTATTAAATATCATTAATATTCCAAACTTTGACTCAGAATTAGATTTTTTATCTTAAATGAAGTTGAAAATAGAATTCGTTTAATAAATAATTCCCTTGAGAATTTAAAAATTAAAAATTAATACTTCTAGACCTTTCACATAACTTATTAGGGCTTGGTACTCGGATTTTTCTTTTTTTTTTTTTAAATAGTCTGTCGTAAACTTCCGGTAAATTTAAATAAGAAGTTTAAAAACCTTTTCATAGCATCTATATTTTTTGCTTTGATCTAATATTTAAAGAATTAAAAATAACACTTTCTTATTTCCGTTAGTTTCGAGGGAATCCCGTTTTATTTTATAAAACAACTTTGTTTCAGCTTTTCGGGAAAATAAAATGTTCAGAAATTCCTAAACCTTTTGCTTAGGTACAAAAAAGCCTCAGCTGTTTTTTTATTTTAACCGAAATAAGAAACTTTTACTTAACATTTGTTTTATATTTTATACAAAGCATCTTTGCTTTTTAATACGTCAGAGTTTTAATACGTGCCTTTTGTTGTGTCATTGTCTTCGCTATTGTTTTGATAGGTGTGTATGTGTGTGTGCACAATTTTTGTGTGATAGAGACACGGTTAAAGTAAACTTGTTCACAACTACATACGCCTCCATTATCAGCAATTTCATGTTGTTTATGAAATATTGTATAAAATATCAGTTCCTACTGACTTCATGTTATGACGCCGTTTAGTGAGGGTTTAGTGTCTGCCACTGTTTTTATAATATATATATGTTTAACCACCTAGGTGATTAATCATTTTCGAAGAAAATGTTCGAGCCTGCTTGAGAAAAAAAAACTTTTTAAATTGTTTTGAGAGACATGAAATAATTGAGTATTTTAAAGAAATGTAAAACATACTTATTACTTTAAATGATACGTTACTTACACAGTACATTGTTTACATTGAAAATATTTAGCACAATTTCACAGCACATTGCTGATGTTAACAGTTGAAGTCTTAAAACAATTTTTTAAATTAAGAAAGTTTAATAAAATTATACTTTCAATTCTTATTTTTGTCTTATTAGCTGGACAGAATATTTTTTTTTTAATGATAAAATGACAAGTCTATGTGAATGTGTGTGCTTGTGCTGGGCCGAGAAACTTTTTTCCGTTTGATATTGCTAAATGATTGAAATGATAGTTATACCGATTTATTGTGCGTGATTTACTCATTAGATTGATTTATCGCAACAATTTTATGCTACATGAACTAACTACATCTTAGTTTTGCTGCTCGTGCTGCTATCATACAGATAGGGATCATCGTAAGTGCTTGCTTTCTATTGTATGATTATATTTTCTCTATTATTTTATGTTGTTTTTTTTTTTGGGGTTTTTTTTAACAAGAATGGTTTTGGCACGCTTCATGAATTTTTCGGTTTACCAAATCCTTTTTTGAAGCCATTGATGCTTTTAGTGACCATTGCGGTTACAAGTAGGAGAGGGAAAATTGTAAGAGATATTAAAACTAAAAGGATTCTCCACGATTAATAGCACATATCATGAATAACATGTGGCTGAATGAAGTACAAACGTACTCATACATAAATATACTTCATATACTAGATACAACTGTATACAGTTTTATATAGAGTTCAAGTAGAAACGTACTGTATGTCTGTCTATTTGTACATGTTTGTACTACACACATCTGTACGCACTCGTATGTGTATAATAAATTTTATTGAAATAAAAATGAAAAGGAAAATAAAACACTAATACAAACACGAATACGAATATACTGTATCGAGAAAGAAAGCTAAAAGAGAATGAATTGTTGGACATAAAACTGAAAGTCATTTGTAGGAAATTGATTGCAGTTTAAGTTAAACATCAGTGGTGTTGCAAAAAAAAAAGTAGCAGTAAGAAAATTTATACACCAAATTACTGTCATAGTAGCAATTTTACCTAACATGTAATTAATGTAACATTTATGCCATGGATGGATTCAAGTTCATTGCTTCTTTTATTCGTAGAAAAAAAAAACTGATTTTATTTACTATCGAACAAAAAATTCTATTAAAAGTGAAATTACATCTCTATACAAGTAGACTATATCTTATAATAACAATTTGTTATTAAAGATGGATCTGTAACCAGAAGTGACCTGTAATAAATAATAAATATATGTATATATGTAGGAAAATAGAAGTAATGGTGGAAAAGGAAGTTAAATTACATAAACTGCTGCTTTTTACGAGTAATGCTCGCATTCGTTTTGTTCTATTATGATGCCAAATGATTTTTCGATTTGGATTTTTTTCTTTGAGCATACATTGAATACAAATGTTTACATGTACATGTATCTGTGTATGACAAAACAATTCGATTGCTCCAATGTTGTACTCATATGTATGTATGGTATTTTTAATGCAATACAAAACGAATGCTTTTATGACTTTGTGTAATTGCATGGCACATAAATTTTGGATTTTTCAATTCAAGCGAAAATGAAATTCGATTTTTTTTAAATCAATTTACGAAAATAAAAACAACGCATACTGGGTGAATCGCACTCATAGAAGTTCTTAAAAAATTAATTTTTAAATAAATAGGCATTTTTTTTAAAAAAAGAAAAAATTATGCAATTCATTTTTTTTATATAAACAATGAAAAATATTTTTTTAACTTCATACTTATATTTAATTTAATCGCAATCACCTGAGAAAAGGTGAACACCCAGCAAAAAAAAATATTATTTAATATGCACATGTCATACATCAAATTAAAGCACAAAATCTCTAACAAATTAATTTAATTATTTTAAGAAATGCTACTACTATAGCCATATCTGTGATGATTGTTCTCAACATTTTTAAATTATCATTTTAGTTGCAATCTCCAAGCGATGTAGTCCAAAATGGCTGACTTGATGTTCTAAGTTGGTGGAGACATCAGTAGTATGCTTTTATCAAAGGAATTACAAAGCGTCAAGTTTAAAGATAAATAATATAATTTTTAGAAAAACTAATTAGCATGTAACAACCGTAACAAAAAGTATCCTTTCAGTTAGAATAAAACGGATTCTGTACTAATTTTTGTTTTGTAACATGTGTAATATATCAAAAGTAATACTGGCCATGTATGCAAACATAATATAAACAAAAATATTATGTTGACCAGTTATAACTATATTTAATTAGTGTTATGGTTGTGACACACATGGTGTTACGGTTGTGACACAAATTGTTTCGGTTGTGACATGTAATTTTTGTTGCTGTTATTGACACACTATAAATATTGGTTAAAATTTAGTTTCCACATACGTGTAAAAACAACAATCACACACAATGCAAATCAATCACACGATGTATAAAGAACACTCATGCACAATGTAAGAACACACATTTATTATTGAATTGACTGAATTTCTTAATTCAACAATATATATATATATATATATATATATATATATATATATAGTATATGGGGTCGTACAAAGAAGGGTTAAGAAGATCGGTACGTGTTAAAGGGCGATGAGTGCAGAATAGCAGACGGACGAAGTGAAATTGAAACAGACGGACACTGAGAGATATAGCATCACAAAATTGAGCTGGCGATTTCTTGTTACCGATGTTTTTATTCCGATTTTGAAAGGTATTTCTTTTTAGCCGTTTTGCAGATTTACAGATTTTTAAATTTTTTCCTTTATTTTGAATAAATTGCATTTAAGTTTGCTACTAACACATACATAAAATTATACGTATGCTATGTGTGTGTTTATTAAATTTGTTAAGGTTTTTGTTAATGAGTTTGTTTTCTTCATTCACAATAATAATAAACCAAAATAGTGTTGGTTTTCGAATTGACTAAGTTGAAAAATAAAGTTGCCTAAAAATTGAACTGGAATTTCGAGCGCTGGAATCTGCTCGTTCAATATAAATATAAGTTAGTAGATAATAAGTTAGCAGACTTAAACAAACCATTATATTATCTTGGGTACTATAATGACGTGAAAGATGGCAAAATTTGCATTCAGTACTTAAGAAAAAAAGAGGGAAATTTGCCAAGCGTGCGAGGTTAGCCCCCCATTTTTGGAAATAAAATTTTTTGAAGATTGTTCAACATTGTTCTAGGATGAGTTTCTAAAATGTAATTTGTACTGGTAAATCGAAAAAACGAATTTTGAGCTTTGCCCCCCACTTTTGGAAAAAAAAAATTTGGCGGTTGTTCTAGGTTGTCCTAGTTGTTCTAAACATTGTTCCAAAATAGATATGTATGTCGCAAACCGTAACATACGCAAATGACAACGAAAAACATTTTTTCCGCGATATCAACCATATTAAACTATGTCAATATTTTTATGCAACAATAAAGTTAACGTACAGATTCCAAAATTTCTATCGTAAAAGGTATACTGAATGGCACCCTCAGCACTATTATCATCAACCCCAAATATACGGGTCCCTTACTTGTACATCCTCTCTATAACATGTCCAAGTTTCAGAGCGATCTGAGGGTGCCAATCAGGATACCTTTTACGAAAGAAATTTTGGAATCTGTACGTTAACTTTATTGTTGCATAAAAATATTGATATCGTTTAATAACATTGATATTTTTTTTTCCAAAAGTGGGGGGCAAAGTTTAAAACTCGTTTTTTTCCATTTACCGGTACAAATTATATTTTAGAAACTCATCGTTTTGGAACATTTTAGAACAATCCTAGAACAATGTTGAACAAACTTAAAAAATTGTATTTCCAAAAATGGGGGGCTAACTTCGCACACTTAAATTTGCCGCATTATGTTTAACCTACTAATGATGATTTTGACACAGATTAAGGATTATTTGCCTATTCCTAAATAAGTTCGGGGGAAATTGTATTTCAATAACATAACAACATAAGATAACAAGTTTTTAAATTTGGTGTATTCATAACATTGTAATATCAGTATTGTAATAGCTATATAGTTACAATTAATTCCAAGGGACCGCTTAAATATTTCATAATAAAGAGATTTTCGTTGTAATGGAAATTGTTCGTGATAAAACTCATTTGTTTTTTTCTTCTTTGAAAGTTTCTCGCTTGTGGGTTACATAAACTTTATGGGAAATACTGAAATTTTATTTATTTCTGTACCATGTCACAACCGTAATGCACCTGTCACAACCGTAACAACTTTTTAATATCTTTTTTCTAAGGGACCAAGAGAGAAAAATTTTTGAATACAACTCTAAATAGTTAAATATATGTATATCTGTTTTGACAATTACATTTTTTTTCATTTATGTATTTTGCTCATGGGGGCACAAAACGTGAAATGATCACCAATTGTGTCACAACCGTTACAACAGCAAATTAATTTTTTGCAATAAGTACAATAGTAAATTGAATAAGTTAAGGTTCATGTTTTCATAAGACAGCTGCAATCACCCGGTAAAGGTGTACTTTGTGTCACAACCGTAACCAGGATTTGCTGTATACTGGTATAAAGTGAGCGTCAATATACAGATGTGTGGATAGGCAACATTTTTTGTGAACAGCCTTATTTTTTATTTATTTTTTGTTTGGTTGCTCTGACGTCTGTCAAACTTACTTAGTATACATCAAGTCTTGGAACAAACAATATTATATTTTTTCATCCTTAAAAATATCAAATGTTGTACCAAAAATTGATGATTTGCGGAAGGCATTAATTTTTTGTTTTCATTTGAAGAAGAGTGCTGCAGAGTCGCATCGAATGCTTGTCGAGGCATATGGTGATCATGCTCTATCAGCAGCAACATGCAAACATAAATTTTAGGAACACCACCAAAAAAGTTTGAAGACGCCGAATTGCAAACAATATTGGATGAATGTGGCAGAAATGTTAAAAGTTGTACAAGAGACAATTTCTGACCGTTTAAAAGCTATGGGTAAGTTCCGAAAGAGTGTAAAATGGGTGCCACATGAATTGAATGGAAGGCAGATAGGAAAGCAAAAGAAACACTAGTGAAATTTTGCTTCAAAGACACTAAAGAAAATCAGTCAGGCACTGAATTATTACTGGCGATGAAAAATTGGTTTAGTTTACAAATCCTAAACGGAAAAAATCATTGATTTATCGGGGACAACCATCAACAACGACTGCAAAACCAGGGGGTCTCACCGCCAACGTTATTGAAATTTATCGATCGAAATGATTTTTTTATTTTACAAAAAAGAATAATTTTACTCTGTCACAGTTAACAAATTATGGCCCCTAGTTAAGAGTAAAAGTGAAACGAGGTCCGACGTGTGTTCGTCTTCTTTAAATAACAAATCAAAATCCGGAATTTCGATTGATTTTACTCGATATCGAATGCGATGATTAGCCCCCAGATCGATTCGGCAAGAACACAATGTCTTGTGGGGCCAGAAAGTTGTGGCATACCACGAGCTCTTAAAACCTGGTGAAACCTTTAATAATGTTTGCTACCGACAATCAATTTTAACCATGCATCGATCGAAAAACGACCAGAATGGGCCAGAAGACACGCAAGGTAATTTTGCTTCATGACAATGCACGTGCACACAAAGCAAAACCGGTTCAGGATACAATCAAAGCACTTGGCTGGGAGCTGCTACTACCCGTCATATTCACCAGGCTTAGCAGGCTTCCGACTACCATTTTGTTTCATCGATGTGACACGCATTGGCTGAGCAGCATGTCAATTCCTATGAAGAAGTCGAAAATTGGGTGTCTGATTGGTTTGCTTCAAAAGACGAACATTTCTATTGGCGTGGTATCCACAAATTGCCAGCAAGGTGGCCAAAATGTGTAGAGAGTAATGGCCAATACTTCGAATAAAATGTTTTTTACTTTCCCATTCAAAATTAGTGTTTTATTTTCACAATAAAACGCTCACTTTATACCGGTACAAGTAATTCTAGTGCGGATTTTGGCAATATGGTTTTTTTTTCGTTCTTGTTAATTTGTTAATTTGTGATATAATTGGATCCGAGCTTTGAACAAACCTATTAAGAATATCTTAAATAGACTTTCCTCGACTGCATTCTCTACAATTTTTGAGATTTTTACTTCTGACTTCCAGTACTTCCTCTGATAGTTGTCAATTGGAAAAAGACAATACAGTATTGTTTCGAGACCACAAAAAATGTGGCTTATTAAACCATGAATATTTTTAAATATAATATTTGACAGTATTATATGTAAAGTTTCTAGAACGTTCAATGTTGGCAATTAGTATTATACACATGTTCTTTTTAAAGAAACTTCTAGCGGTATTACCATCAATGGAATTTCCGAAGCACGTTTTGCCTGATCAATAATGAGATCTCTTTAAACTCCTTTTGAGTTATTGACTCAATTTCAGTCACAAGTTTCTATCCTCTTCTGACTTTGCTTGCCACTTTTTATTGAAAGTTTTTTTTTTTGATAGGTGTAAAAGACACTAGGAAAATCTAATCCATCCATGAAGGACAGATAAACCAAACTGCAAATTTTCTGAATTTATAGATCTCGCAATCATATCTGCTACGAAGTTAAATTGCTTACTTGTTGGGTGGATGACGCCCTTAAGTTAATAAGTGTATATATTGTCTAATATATAGGGCATTTATTGTCTACAATATCTATAGAGATGTGTGCATGACATGTTATTTTACCAATGACACGAGGTCTGTAAACTAAACGTGAATAAATGTTTCGATTATACTACACAATTTATTAATAAAAACAATTTTTTGTATATTGTTGGAAACAATTTAAAAAGAAATAAACGTGATTTTTTAAAATATGTTGGTCAATGATCGTGACGTCCTACCACTCACCAATCCATCTGTAACTAAAGCCAATAAATTGTTTACAACAACAATAACTATAATAACGAAAATAAAGTAGAAAGAAAAATAAAAACAATTTTAAAACCAGCAGAGTTTTTTCATTAAACAATAAATATTTTTAAAGCAATATTAAACGCGGATGTTTTTTTTCGAAATAGCTGAAATAACATGCTTTTTTATTACAAAATATTAGAAGAAACATATTTCCATCAAACATTAAAAAATATATATATGTATATCAAAACATTTTTACAAAAAATATATGAACAAAAATTACTTATCTATATATCAAAATACCTGAAGTTGATGGTTTCATCATAAATTTTTTACTTTAATAATCTCAATAAAAAAAAATGCACTTGACATGTATAGGATTTCAATTTTTATGACTTTAAGAAAAAATAAGAAATATTTTTGTTCTCTGACAGTACACTGCTGAAGAAATAAGCAACTATAAATATTATTCTGGATCACAATTTTATATACTTTTACCAGATACAAAAATTTTGTAAAAAAATTTACTTTTAAAATAATTCTTTAGCGGCACTTTGAGTACGATATAGCCCAATGTGCAGCGCCAGTAGCTCAATAAAATTTGGAGAAAATGACAAATGACAAAATTCATTCAAGTTTTCAATTTATAAATTAAAAACTCATGTTTTGTTTTATTTTTGATAACACTATCAGATTGTGGCACTCATTTCCTTTTCGGGAAATTTCTTCAGCATTGAATCTAAACTGTCATATATTGGAAATAATTAGGAAAAAATTCCATTTACTTACTATATATCGAAATTCACGTAATGTACGGTTTCAAGCAAACTAAAACAACAATTTAAACTACAATATATTCATCCCACTGCATTAAACATTATCATAATACTAATTAAGCAAGAAATCGTTCAATCTGTGTGTCGTTCGGGGATTACTATATAACATTAGAAAGAGATAAATGTCCACTAACAAACACAGTCACCAAACGATTTAAGTCAAAATGAACAATTGTTAAACAATGATTTATTTTCTTCACAAACACCAACTGGGATGCATTTGAAAATGTACTAGAGAAAATACACAACCACTTTTTTGTTTTGTTAAGTTTTATCAAAACCTATTATGAACAACTATTGTATCTGAAAGACAATAAGGACTATTTTATAATACATTTATTTTTATGTTAGTTTTTATGTATTGTCGATCTTGTGTTGTAATAATAATTAGTTATTTATAGTTCGGTTCGAGATCATGTTTACATTTTCTAATACTAGAAAAGATAATACTTTATGCAATGTAAGAGAAATTTGGAAAAAATTGAAGACAGCGCTAGATGGAGTAGCTACTTTCGAACAAAGCGACTTGTTCATCGTCAGCATCCTTCTGCCTATTACTTCAACTCATGCTTAATCAACTATTTAACTCAACATTTGAAAGAAAAGAACATGAGAAATGTTTTTCTTTTTATATACGAGAGTTTGTATGAACAAGCTGAGCTTTTCCAATTTATAGCTTTCTCTACATTAACATCGCTTTGATCAATTACAAATCTCGTAATGTGAAAAAAGCTCTTTTTGTTTTGCCAAACGTCCCATAGATGGGAACTGTAATGACATGTGAAATCTTAACAGATTTATCACAATTGCATTGGACCGTATGTTTTGTATGTTAGTTTTTATGTATTGTCGATCTTGTGTTGTAATAATAATTAGTTATTTATAGTTCGGTTCGAGATCATGTTTACATTTTCTAATACTAGAAAAGATAATACTTTATGCAATGTAAGAGAAATTTGGAAAAAATTGAAGACAGCGCTAGATGGAGTAGCTACTTTCGAACAAAGCGACTTGTTCATCGTCAGCATCCTTCTGCCTATTACTTCAACTCATGCTTAATCAACTATTTAACTCAACATTTGAAAGAAAAGAACATGAGAAATGTTTTTCTTTTTATATACGAGAGTTTGTATGAACAAGCTGAGCTTTTCCAATTTATAGCTTTCTCTACATTAACATCGCTTTGATCAATTACAAATCTCGTAATGTGAAAAAAGCTCTTTTTGTTTTGCCAAACGTCCCATAGATGGGAACTGTAATGACATGTGAAATCTTAACAGATTTATCACAATTGCATTGGACCGTATGTTTTGTATGTTAGTTTTTATGTATTGTCGATCTTGTGTTGTAATAATAATTAGTTATTTATAGTTCGGTTCGAGATCATGTTTACATTTTCTAATACTAGAAAAGATAATACTTTATGCAATGTAAGAGAAATTTGGAAAAAATTGAAGACAGCGCTAGATGGAGTAGCTACTTTCGAACAAAGCGACTTGTTCATCGTCAGCATCCTTCTGCCTATTACTTCAACTCATGCTTAATCAACTATTTAACTCAACATTTGAAAGAAAAGAACATGAGAAATGTTTTTCTTTTTATATACGAGAGTTTGTATGAACAAGCTGAGCTTTTCCAATTTATAGCTTTCTCTACATTAACATCGCTTTGATCAATTACAAATCTCGTAATGTGAAAAAAGCTCTTTTTGTTTTGCCAAACGTCCCATAGATGGGAACTGTAATGACATGTGAAATCTTAACAGATTTATCACAATTGCATTGGACCGTATGTTTTGTATGTTAGTTTTTATGTATTGTCGATCTTGTGTTGTAATAATAATTAGTTATTTATAGTTCGGTTCGAGATCATGTTTACATTTTCTAATACTAGAAAAGATAATACTTTATGCAATGTAAGAGAAATTTGGAAAAAATTGAAGACAGCGCTAGATGGAGTAGCTAGGCAGAAGGATGCTGACGATGAACAAGTCGCTTTGTTCGAAAGTAGCTACTCCATCTAGCGCTGTCTTCAATTTTTTCCAAATTTCTCTTACATTGCATAAAGTATTATCTTTTCTAGTATTAGAAAATGTAAACATGATCTCGAACCGAACTATAAATAACTAATTATTATTACATTTATTTTTATTTAAATTCGTCTGATTACATTATCCAAAAATTCTAAACTTTTTGCAGAGTCAGTCCTTCCATCGTTTTTAAGCAGAAGCAGGATTTTAAATAGCGCAGTTTATACATTTACGGTACATACCAAATACTCAGACTACTCAGTGCTCGAGCTACTCGAGGACTAAATGAGCTCTTCGAGCTTATCGATTAGCTCGAGTAGTAAAAACCAAGATTTTACATGTTTGAAAGCAAATAAAAAAAAAAATTTCAGCTAATTTTCCATATTCTAATGATACCAAAAAAAAGTATTGTTAAATTTTTGTGTAAAAAGATAATTTTTTGGTATTTTTGGCTTGTTGAAAACAATTTAAAAATTTTAATATCTTTTCCAAAAATTTTAGGACATTATAAATATTTAAATTTAGCAATCTTGCAAAGCCAGTATCATATCCTGAAATGCACTAGGAAATGTTATGCTCAAATGAAAAATAATTTTATATTACAATCTTTAAAAAAAGAAAAGAAAAATAATTTCTCAACATAATCTCCATTTAGCTCGATATACTTTTCCCAGCGATATTCAATTGTTTATAGTAGGAGCTTACTTAAAATGGCCATCAACGGCCAATTCCACCCTTTTATTCCCTTTACTTCAATTTGTAAAGGGTATATGTACATAAGTTTGTCATTCCGTTTGTAATAATTAGAAAATTATGTATGTATGGTTATAATATACACAAGTAAGAAAATTATAGTCGGTGTAGACCGACTATATGATACCCTATACCATGCGTTTAGAGACACTATCTCTCAGACCCAACTAACTGGATATAGAAAATAAGCATAAACCAAATTTGAGTGGGATTTTTCTTAATTTTTTTGGCTGCAGATATGAAAAATTTCATATCGGATGCTATATCTATATGGGGACTAGGCCCAAAAATGGACCGATCCTGACCATGTTTGGTAAGGTCTCTTGTATTTTGCAAAAATATATACAAACAAAATTTTAGAAGAATCAGTGGAATATTTTTCTTTTTTGATAGATTTAATGAAGATCGGAAAGCAGCTCTATATGGGGACTATGACTAAGAGTTGTCCAATAGGGATTATTTTTGGACTACTGATTAATGGATGTAATATATACATACAAACCCAAGTTGACTAAGATTTGTATGATAATTTGGATCTTATGGCAATATATGTTGATTTCATAGGGGTCATTTGTATGGGGGCTAGGTCTGAACATGGACCGATTCTCACCAATTTCAACAGCATTCATCCCATGGCCGATAGAAGATCAAATACTAAATTTCATCAAAATATATTCATAATTGCGACCTGCAGTTTGATTACAAGCTTTACATGGACACACAGTCGGACGGACGGACGGACATCGTTAAATCGAATCAGATAGTGATTCTGATTCGATCGGTATAATTAAAGATGGATGTAGGTCAAATATTTTTGGTTGTTACAAACAGCAGCACAAAGTCATTATACCCAAACCACATAGTGGTATAGGGTATATAAATTGCTAACATCAAAAGCAAATAATGCTAATCTACCTAGTTAGTAATAAAAAAAGCAACAATGTACATCTACCAACGTTTTCTCTTTCGTTATATGTGTATATTTTCTTATATATTAATTTATTAAAAAAAAAAACACAATAACTTTTGATGGTGTATTTTTGTGTGTGTTATATTTACTTATACATATGTAGATACATTAAATAAAAAATATATACAGTCAGTCAATAAAGTTTGTATACAAACTGTAAATCAAAATTCAATTCAAAATTTTTCGCACTCCCTGTATTACCTTTCCGACTTTATTTTTCTGTTTTGTTGTTTATGATATTAACTTCCAGCATTTAGTTACAATAACTAGTTTTTAAAGCACCGTTAGATTTGCAAGCAATTGTTTTTCTGATTGATGTAAAAATATAGTCAATAAAAGTTTATATGCAAAACGAACAGTTAACTCCGGTCTTTGCGTGTAAGGCGATAAAGTGAACTTAAGAACAATTATTTTATATTTTGATTAGGATTTACAGTATTCTTAAAATTTTTGATTGTATATTTGGAAAAAATATATTTAAAACATACACCAAATAGCACCAATGGCACCACGGGGCAAAGAATTGTCTTCGGATCTCAGAGAAGTGATAATAAAACCCTACCTGGAGCACAAAACACAAAGACAAATAGCTGAATTGGTTGGAAAAAGTCATGCAACCGTCCAAAAAACAATAGAAAGTTACAGAAGGCAAGGAAATAATAATAACAAGTCAAGATCTGGTCGGCCAACAACATTCACACCCAGTGAAAAACGAATTATCGTGCGCAATATGCAAAAAAAAATCCGAAAATTTCTGCACCAAAATATCAGATGTTAATTGAAAATGAGGTGGGAAAAGTTTGTGTTAAAGCAACATTTCGCAAAGTATTCCATTCGGCTGGATACCATAACTGTCAAATTTGCAAAAAGCCGTTTGTAAGCCCAATAAACCGAAAAAAGAGGCCCTTATTCGCAAAGCAATATGATACAGCCGCCCAAAGCTTTTGGAAAACATTTATTTTTTCGGAAGAAAGCAAATTCGGATCAGACGGACGAGCCAAGGTATGGCGAATAGCCAATTCTAAGCTTGAGCCACATAACATGATGGGCACAGTCAAACAAGGTGGTGGATCAGTACTTGCTTGGGGGTGTATGGCTGCCTCTGGAGTGGGTAAATTTGTTTTTATAGATGGTATAATGGATTGGTTTGTCTATTTAAATGTTTTAAAAAATAACTTGCATAAAGGTGGTGCTAAACTTGGGATTGCCGAGTCACTTGTGTTCCAGCAAGACAACGATCCAAGCACACGTCGCTTATTGTCAAAGAGTGGTTCCTCTCTAAAGTAAAAAACAACTTAAAGCCCCACCCCAGTCGATTGATATTAATCCTATTGAGCATATGTCCACCAGGAGCGCCAAATCAGAAAACACGACATAAGAGGCAAAGAAGACTTGAAAAAGGCCCTTTTAGAAGAGTGGGAAAAAATACCACCGACGTTGCCACGAACCTGGTGTCATCGATGCAAAATAGTCTAAAAGCAGTCATAACATATAAAGGCTTTCCAACTAAGCAGGATATTTTCGCTTAAGTTGTTGTTGTTTGAAGACGTTAAGTTTCTCTTTGTTTTTTTTGTTTCGAAACAAAATTTCCAAAATTTTCTTTTGAAAAATTAGATTTTCTTTCATCGTTGTACAGTGAATATATATTTTTTGATTTTATAAGTATAAGCTATTCGCTTGCATACAAACTTAATTGACTGACTGTATATAAAATCTTACTATTATTATAAAAATAAAACATATAAATATTTTCGATCTTTATTTTGAAACAAATGTGCCAATGTTTTTGCTTTATTTAAAGTAAAAACATTTGATCTTGAGCCTGAATAATTTCAAACTCAATCATATATAAAATCAATATCAATATTCTGTGATTTTTATAACATCGTAAAATGTTACAAATTGACACCGCTATTGCAAATATCAAAAGACTTTAAAATATATTCATATATTCTATATATGCATATCCATGATAACCGCATCCTATAAATAAATCGACATATTATTTTATGTATATAAAATTTAGCAATATTTCGTTTAAGGGAAAATACACTTCTTTTTTGCACTAACGAACAGAGTGTCACTTCGTTTTGCTGAGTTTGACTATGTTACAGCATATGATGCCACAATTTTTGCCCTAATTAGATATTAACTAATATCTAACTAGAATTTATGAATTACCTATAATATTAATATGCAAGGCAATTTCTTGTGACCGATGTAAGTTTCACAAAAAATTTTGACAAAAAATTTATCATTTAAAAGGTATTTCATTTTAGCTCTCAACCCAGGTTTACAGATTTTCATCGTCTGGATTATTTTTTTAGAGTTATCATGGTTTAAAGTTGCTACTAACACATACATAAAATTATACAATGCTATGTGAGTGTTTATTAAATTTGCTATTGTATTTCTGTTAAGGTGTTAAGTTTGTTTTCTTCATTTTAAATGAGTTAAATACCTTTAGGATCCTTATTAAATAAAAAAAAATAAAATTTCCTAGAACTTGCCCTCGAATTTCGAGCGCTGGAATCTGCTAGTATAGATTAAAAGCTTTAGAATAATTATTTATATTTTAACATGAATGTCAACCTTTTCAATTAGATATGAAAAACTATGCATTATATGACAAAATGTTAAAACACAGGACCGAGTAAAGGAATATCAAGGAGTTTTTTTTTTGCATACAAATCAGTTCAACATAGCTACACAAAATTATTATTCTGCTTTATTTGATTGCGATTACATATAATTTTTAAAAATCGTTTATAATTACCACATCATTGCTATTCACAAAAATGCAAAATTCCAACTTTTGCAAATGTAATTAAACAATTTTCGTTTGAAATTAATAAAACATAAATTCTAAAAATTGGCATTCAGATTACCCATTATAATTTAGAAAATATCAACTGAATTTCAGAAGATCATATTTAAACGTCGGAAATAATAATTTGAAATTTAGAAAAAATTAATTGGATTTTTCAAACTATTAATTTCATTCTTTAAACACAAATTGAAATTCCAAAAAACACCAAATTTGTTTGCATTTAAAAAGTCAACTGCAATTAAAAATAAGTAAGAAAATTATAGTCGGTCTAAACCGACTATACGATACCCTATACCATGTGTTTAGAGACCCTATCTCTTAGGCCCAACTAATTGGATATAGAAAATAAGCATAAACCAAATTTGAGTGGCATTTTTATTAATTTTTTTGGCTGCAGATATGCCCATGGATGGTAAAGTCTCCTGTATTTTGCAAAAATATATACAAACAAAATTTGTGATGAATCAATGCAATATTTTTGTTTTTTGATAGATTTAAGTGAAGATCGGGAAGCACCTCTATATGGGGCCTATGACTAAGAGTTGTCTCAAAGGGATCGTTTTTGGACTACTCATTAATGGATGTAATAAAGCCATACAAACACAATTTAACTAAAATCTATACAACAATTTGGATCTTATGGCAATTTATTCGATTTCATAGGGGTCATTTGTATGTGGGCTAGGTCTGAACAAGGACCGATTCCCACCAATTTCAACAGCGTTCATCCCATGGCCGATGGAAGCTTATATACCAAATATTATCAAAATATATTCACATTTGCGACCTGCAGTTTGATTACAAGGTTTACATGGACACACAGACGGACGGACGGACGTCCGTCTGATTCGATCGGTATAATTAAGGTCAAATATTTTTCGTAGTTACAAACAGCAGCACAAAGTCATTATACCCAAACCACATAGTGGTATAGGGTATACAAAATATAATTAAGGAAACATTAATAGCATATCAAGAAATATCATTTGCCGGTAACAAAACATTAATTAAATTCAAAGACAACAAATGAAGTTTAGAAATTTTCAATTAATATTTAAGGATTGCGCACATAAAAATTGTAACATAAATAAAGCGCAATAACTTTTAAACGAGAGAAACAATGTTATAAAAAAGTGCAACTAATTGATGAGGATGTTATTTATATGAACATATTATGTAATATTTATCACAACTGTTTTGAATGAATATATTTAGTTTTTCGGGAAATAGTTTTTCTGGATTTGATAATCCGTTTGCAACGCATTGAAAAATAAATTTGCGACCCCATAAAGTATAGAACTTTGGTCGTTATAACAGCTCGTTTCGATTTAGCGTTTTGTATCCAACCGTGTGTCCATCCGTCCGTCAATATCGCACCTTAAATACAAAAGAGTCACAACTCAAAATTTTCCAAAAATGAGGTTTTTCCATAAATAAATTCAGAGTACACTAACTACTGCAAAAATTTATTTCTCATAACTATCTTTTTTAACAGGAAAAATGCCGTTATATCTGGGGCACAACTTGAGATAATATCACTAGTCAAATGAAAAAATTTCAGTCAGAGAGTCATAACTCAAAATTATATTTCATTTCCACAAACACAATAGATATTAAAAAAAAATGTAGCAAAAGTATAGTATATAGTATAGTGAGGAAAAATGGATAATTCATAATGAAACTCCTTTTTTTTTAAATAATGCAATCATTTTTACATAAACAGTTTTTTGCCTCTCCTGAAAATTTGAAAATTTTGAGTTGTGACTGTTTTGTATTTAAGGTGCGATATGTCTGACTGTTGAAATCACACTCAATTAAAAAATAAACCATTTACATGAATAAACTTAGAGTAATATTGATTGTCTTTATCTGGATCAGGTAAGTATTTAAAGTGGAGTAAATCGGGCAGTATTGTGCCAATATATGACCTAAAATATAGACACACATCCAAAAACTGCTGAAAACTCAATTTACTTTTTCAAATATTTCGTTACAATAGTCTAGATATTAATGTAAACATGAAACCTAGGTCACGAGTATCAAAGATTCGACATAGCCGGAGTTAGCACTCTTACTTGTTATTGTTGGCAAATCTTTTACTACCGAGCCATTTCTTCAAGTTTGGAAATAGAAAATAATCTTTAATTCATGGATTTTGCCCATCGAAATATTGGATGTGTGAACTGGTGCATTGTCTTGATGAAACAACGCTTCCTTTTTTTGACAAATGCAGACTTTTTTCTTTCATTACATCACTCAGCAATAAATTAGTATAATCTTCTTTGGCTACGATCCTTCCATATCAGTCCACTGTTTTGTCAGATTGAAATATTCATGACTCGGTTTTATCTGTTATGAACAAACGCGGCACCCATCTGTTCGACAGCTTTCCAAATTTTATCTAAACAGTCTATGGTTTCGGAAAAAAATTATGCGACCCCATTGTCCCTTTTGGACTTAGGGTCACATATGACTGCAAAGTTATTAAAAACAAAATTTTTTAAATATTAAAAAAGGAGTTTTCAAAATTTTATCAAAAAATTTTCCATCTCGCGATAGGTTAACAACGTGGTAATAAAACAATAGCTCATATCTGAGTACTTATAGGTATAGAGACAAAAAAAAAAAAAAAAAATCATGTGAGTCCCACCACAGGGAAGATGTGTAAACATCTAGTAATAAAAGATTTTTTTATGTCATTTTTTAAAATCAAACAGAAAGCGTCATCTATGTATCACTTATAGCAAAAATTGTTTCAGCTAATTCAACAACCCTTTGCTGTAAAATGTTAAAAATATCCCAATATAAACGTATATAAGTGATACATAGATGACGCTTTTAAAAAAGTGGCATAAAAAACAATGTTATATCATAATTTTTTTACCAATACAATCATAAGTCACACAGCGTTATGTGTCAGCTCTCACCTATTACGTGTTACATTGTTTTTGTGATTGTATTGTGAAATAGAAATTTACCCCATTCCGCGTATAGATGTTTACACATCAAAAAAAAATATGGCTTTAATCAATTTGTTAAAGTCAAAAAAAATGTTCATCACATTTCATAACCTAGAGTTTTTTGGCACAAAAGTGGTCTGAGGCATTTCTCATTTCTTGCGACTTTTTTTTTTATTAGATTTGGAAGTTGTGTAGCTTTTTGGAAAGATAATTTAGTACTGATATCGATTCATGTAAAAACTTGTCGAAAAAGTTAGAGTAAAGAACGATGTGGTCGTAAAATGTGAAAAAAGTCATATTTTCCCCATATAAACACATTTGAAATTTTCAGTCGTGTTGAGGCACCTCTAATTTATTTTTTTTTTTTGATTGAACCGAAACATTGTATTTTTCAGTTTTCTGGCTATTCGTATACTTCTAGGGCCACCCTAGTATACATATATGTGTTGTATTAACTAGCTATTAGCAAACAATTTAAGTTGGGTAGTTCTTTTGTAAATAAAATTCATAACTTAAAATGTACATAAGAGAAAAAAGCAATTGATTAAAGTCAATTTCTATCAATAATCATTTGGAAAAAGTATCAAAAACGATACGAATTTCATAAGTAAAAAAATGGTTTAATAATGTTTTTGTTTTTTGGAATATCTATTCTGTAGACTGCCGTCGAACTGCAGTGTATTGATGAGTCGTTTGTCGACCCAATTGTGATTAATATCTTCGTTATCGCTGTCATCAGTACTTTATGACATTTTATAAGAATTGCTTTTTGGTTTTGTTACAGCTGCTTTGAATAGTTTATAAAAAATTTATATTGATAAATGTCCCACTTATTCATGCCACTACTACAACAACAACAACAATTTACACTGTAATGACCATTTTGAATACGAGATGCTAGTTGGTGCCTGTGCCCAGCTTGTATATCCATATGCATATGACTATGTATCATTATTTTTTCATATCGCTGTTGTACTATATATTTCATGAAAGTCCTTTGGGTAATATTGAAGTGCATAAGAGATCAACAATAAATTGCTTCTGTTGACTGGATGTCAATGATGGTACACACACTATCAACTTGATTACATGCGCTTACGATAGCACATGTGTGAGTAAATGAATTTGAATATGCATACAAACATGCATTGGGTGTATATGTGTAACAATTTTTTTTTTCTGTGGTATCTATTAAATCATAATTATATCGAAATTGCATTAGTCAAGCTAAATAGTTCACAATATTGAATTAAAATATTTCGTATTTTCGTTGTTGTATCATGTTTGCTACGAGTTATTATTATAAATTAATAAATTCAGAAAAATAATTTTCAGTATTTCACACTTACTGATCGTAAATAACTTAAATATTTCACTTTATATAAATCTCACGTTGGTGTTAGTAGAATATCGGCATTCCTAAATTTTACACATAAATAAATTAATGTAAAAAAAAACTTACCAATATCATTATATTACACATATCAGTTCAACAATAAAACCAATATAAGCAAGATCTAATCACCAACAGTTGGATAAAAATAAAAATTGGATGAAAATGACTCCAGTAATCGCATCCAAAGAAAATAGTGCTTACGTTTTTTTTTTGTTCAACAAAATTGGCATTACTACTGGGTTCGATATTCTATAGCTAAAAATATAAATTTTCTAAGCCCGCTGCTCCCCATTAAACAAATTATCAAGTATTGGTTCACATTCTAAAATCTTCATTTGGACATGAGTTTATATCCCAGTGATACTTTAGATGAAATATAAAGATAAAACAAGTACGAAAGTTATACGACTATGCGATAACCTAAAGAATGCGTTTAGAGAACCGGTCTTAGGTCCAATATATTGGTTTAAGTGAGGATGGGGCTATGACTATGATTACTGATTAATGATTGAAATAAACACACATAAATCCAATTTGAACGAGATCTATATGATAATTTAGATTTTATGGCAATTTCATCGGGGATTGTACGGGAACTAGATTCGTATCGGAACTAGATCTGAACATGCACCGATTTACACCAATTCCAATAGTATTCATCATATAGTCGATAGAAGGCATATACCAAATTTCATCAAAATTTATTCATATTTCCGACCTCTATCTAGCTCGATTACAAAGTTTACATGGACACACAGACGGATGGATAGAAGGGCTGGCGGACGGATGAACGGACATCGGACATCCATTTAGAAAGTGATTCTAAAACAATCGTTATAATAAAAGCTGGTTTTAGGTCAAATATTTTTTTTAGTTACAAACATCAGCACAAACTCATTATACGCTGACCACAAATAAAATTAACTGCAGGGTTGACAGTTCACTGGATTCCACATACTTATACAATAAATACTGTCCCTACACATAAACAAAGCATGCGTACATATAGACGCATTCATATATGTACTTACATATGCATATAGACAAAGTTGAATGCTTAAAAGTTCAGCAAATAGTTGCAGAAAGTTTTACACTCTCAAACTCTCTAAAGAATAAATGAAATAATTGCACATAATACCCATTGTAATTTTATCAACAAATGTGTTTGACTTTAACTACATACAAATGTATGCACGTATTTTAATACACATATTTCATACATATAAGTATACATGGGTAACACTATGTTTCATTTTGGCCATATCCACAAAATTCGGGTGAGTGAGATCGCAAATGTAGCACTGCTCACGGGAATGAGAAATTAAAGCAACCTTAGAGTTATATTTTAAAAACTATGAGTCATAGATTATGCTCACAAACAGTTCTCACAGTAAAAATTTCGTTTGGACGATCAGCAATTTTTTTTAATTTTTTTTTAATTCGTACGGCCATTTCTCGCACAAATCACCATACACGTATTTTTAATATATGACAGGAATAAGTTTAACGCAAACTCATTTCGAATGTAATTTTATGAACTATGAAATTTATTTCTAGTGTCATACACACACACGCGTATGCAGTGTGCATATTTCATAAACTTTTTACATTGGAACATAAAGTTTTATGTGCAAATACTTTACTTTTCCATTATCTAGATGAATAAGAATACAGTATAACCCGTTTAATTACCCCACGCTTAATTACCTTTCACGCTTATTTACCTCAAATTCTAAGTCCCCGTTTTTTCGTAAACTTTTTCTAACAAAACCCCACGGTTAATTAATTTACGCTTAATTACCCAATTCGGGTAATTATCTCAAATATTTTATCCAGAAATTAAAATTTCCATTTAATTTCCTTGGTTTAATTACCCGAAGTACTTATTGGCTCACGGTATGGTTTAACCAGATGCGGCTAAGTAATGCTGTCATATATTGAAAATTGGTAATGAATAAAGCAAAGGAGTTTGCTATAAAAAATAATTAAGATTTGGAATCGAACTGTGGTTGGTTGTGGAGGTGGCAGAAAACATAAAATTCACAAAGCTACATGGAGAAAGTAATGAAAATGATCGTGAATGTGCCCGAAATTTTCTGGAAATTAGAATTCTTTCCTCAATTTTTCAAAATTATACTCCTGAAAATGTATTTAATGCTGATGAGAGTGGTCTTTTTTTTAAAAGTTGTGCCAAGTGGAACATTAGCTCAAAAATGGGACTCAAAAACAACGGCTAACATTATTATTTTTCTGTAACTCTGTGGGAACATACCAAAAATTGTTTGCAATTTATTTCTTTATGTGATAAATATGAACTAATTTTATTTAATAAAATGTTTAAGTAATTTAAATAACTCTGTTTTACATATGTTCGGATAATTGCATTTTTTATGCATTTAAAAGTATTGGTCTAATTGCCTCTTATGAGGTAATTACACGTTTTCGTTTAAATGCTTTCCCCGTAAAATACCCAAAAATCTTGTAAATTTTGACGAGGTAATTAACCGAGGATTACTGTACCAGAGATTTTCACTGATTCATTTTTAAATGGTTGCCTAAGCTATCTCAATGTCTGTATCGCCTCGTATAGAGACATTGTATTTGAATGCATACTGTTTTTAACTTGTGATTTTTGTAAGGTAACTGCTACTATAGGAGCATGAACACTCAAATTAATAGATATGCTCTGCTCTGAATGGCACACAAATTTAAGTATTGTTAAATTTTGCAAATTAAACGCAAATTCATATCGAAATAAATATTTCGTAACTGAAGTATAATATTTCATAAATTCTTGTCTAACGACAGATTTAGATTCATATCATATCATATTCACATCAAAGACTAAGCCTATAAATGTTATATACAGCATTAATGCTTTCCAAATATGCATTTCACTTCGCCGTTGCCTTAAGACAGCTTCCATATTTTATTTGTCTTTTTAATCAGTTATTAACTATTAGATGTAACCCGGTATGCTATCCCCCTCCGCCCCATCCCGCATCGTAATAAAAGTGCTCATGCAAAGGCCCAACCAAGGCTCTCACTATTACAGTACACCAGATATATGTCATTTAATATTTGCTTTGTATGGGGGGTGCCACGTCCGATCCCGCCCATTTTTCGTCTGTCAACTCACATTAATAATAGATGACCTCAGACAAATTTGAAAAGCTGTCTCTGTCATAGTACTCGAGATATATAATATTGAACTGTTACTTTGTATGAGAGGTGCCACACCCACTTATCCGATCATGAAAGTAGCGACTGTTTCAGGTGATAAATTGTTCAAAATTCAAATTAATGCAAAGAGCAAATTTTTAAAACATGATAAAGAGTACGAAAAGTTCCTTCTGTCGTATGGTAGAATTGAGTTCCATAAACTTGTTACTCGTACTACAAACGATTTTTGCATAAAAAGTTTATGAAATCGTTGTACTAATAAACAATGTGTCCTGGTTGAATGTGCAAAAACACATCTTGACGCTAGATACGCTGGCAATGATGTTTTATATACCTTATAAAATAATAATAGCAGCTTAATATTAACAAACTCATTAAAACTTCAATCCACAAAATCGTAAACATATTCCGAAACATGATCCCGAACTCGTAAACCATATACCTACCTTATAATCCTGTTCAAAATCTTTCTATTTTTAAGAAGTTCTCCAACGAAGTCCCACAATAAAGCTTCAATCCATACAAAATAAGTGGCATTTGCAGAGAATGTCCAATTTTTTTTCTGATATTAATAGGTAGGTGACAAGGTATACTATAAATTCGCTGTAATGTAATCAATATTCTATGTACCAGAAAGTTAATATGATGACTAAAGGACAAATGCTTATCTATATAGAAACCCAGGGCTTTAAAATAGGATACAAATAAAAAAGGAGAGTAATTTTAAACAAGGTTAGAATCATTTCTTAGACTACAATTAAAGTCAATAATTTTTGATTTTTGAACATTCAAGGAAATGAAATTTGTCTTTAATCAACTTTTATTACTCTAATTAACTCACTTTTAAATTCTGCTACAGCAACTAATTGCAAATCATCAGCATACATGTACCACTTTAATGGAACCAAGGATAATAGTATGTCTTTCACATATATCGAAAACAGGAGTGGTCCCAAAATGGTATCTTGAGGGACACCTCTGTAAGTAGATTCAGTCGATGATATATGAAATTGTGTTTATACGAATTGTGTTCTTTGTCTTAAAAATGATTCAGTAAGCCTGCAAACTGTTCTAGAGAATCTAAAATTGGTCTTATTTAAAAGCACTTTATGAGATATGGATTCAAAAACTCTACTAAAATCTAAGCAGATCATAGCTACCAAATGTTGTATATCTAAACCATTTTGTATTTCTTGTAAAATATCCAGTATGTGAGTAATAGTATTGCGCTGTTTCCTGAATCCGGACTGATATTCCGATAAAAGGTTTTCTCTCCTAATGTGATTCCACATTTGAGCATTTATTAATATTTCTAAAACTTTGGAGCTGACAGATACTATATTAATAGGACGATAATCACTGCAGTTTACAGGATTTTTAACTTTGGGTATTGGTAAACCCCTTGACTTTTTCCACAATAACGGAAAAGTCGACGATGTTAATATAAAATTGAATATATAAGTCATATGACAAATAATATTAGGCAAGATTAATTTCAAGAACTTTAGAGAAATACCATCTGGTCCTACACTATTAGAATTGATCTGCATAAATGCATTAAAAACCTAATATGCTTCAACATTGGCAGAAGAAAAATTACCTTCATCCACATTAGAATGCAAATGATACAAAATGGACGGGTCATTAACAATTGGATCAAAGATATAAAAAGCATTACACTCGTCCACAATAATACCAGAAAATCTATTGTCCTTGCTTTTAGTAACACCAACTCTTTTTTAATCATTCCATACTGTTCGGGATGTTGCGGAATCAAATAACTCACTATAATACCTCGCCCACTCCTTTCTGATAACACTTTTGACTCGATTTCGTTTAATGCCATATGCTCACCATTTCTCCCCACTTCTCTCTTGTAAATAAGCTGTAAAAGCAATATATCTTAAACGTTTTACTGTTTTAATAATAGTGTTAACCGATAGTGTTCTTAATCGTACATGGTTTTCATAAATACTCAATAGCGAAACTCTTAGACATTCTACCTGAAAGTCAACATTAGTATTGCGATAAATGGTCCTGAAATCTATTTCTGCCAAATCTTGAATACAATTCCCAATGCTACAATTTTTATAATCCCTCACTTGAACAATATTATTCGTTCTAATGATAACAATTTCATAGGAAATAAATTTCAATGCATGGTGCGAATTGAGTGCTGGAAATTGAAATTGACCTTTCCGTTCAACTAACTCCACATTATATAAAAGGAAATAAACAATTAAACAGCACCTATTTAGGAAATCAAAATGTATGGGTAAACTATTGTTAACAACATTTAATCGTGTTTCAGATAAAATTCTTCTTAAAGAAGAGCTCTGCTCAAATAAATTAATATTGAAATCTCCACAAACTATTATATGATTGTACCTAGCAGACAATTCTCCTAACTCATTTCACATTGGCTATTATTTCCGTAAGGCAGGTAAATCACACCAACTACAATTTTAGTAGAGTTTAAATCAGTTTCTTCAACAAAGATAGCATCACAAGTCAATCCTTTATAAAACTTACAAACAACTATTGATTTAAGATTATTATGCACATATAAACATACTCCTCCGCCCCGTCCATTTAATTTATCGTTGCGATGTAAATGATAACCATTCATTTCTACAGCGTTGTTTAATATACCTTCACTTAACCACGATTCGGACACACGAATAATATCAAAATTATTTTCTCCTACCACGTGACTTATCTCATTCAATTTAACAGAATTCAGTCGCGGCGCAATACTCCGAACATTTGTTTAATAACTGTATGAGAAACAGTTACTCAATTAAAGTTATTCAATTTGAGCAAGAGCTATTCAAAGAAGAATTGACAGAAATTCATATATTAAGTTTCATAATATAAATATGTTATCATTTGTAACTAAACGACAATAGGTATTAATTAGAGAGTAAAAATTACTGCTTAAATTTGTTATTTTTTAATTTATAGTTTTGCACAAAAGGATAGAAAATAATTATATTCAAAATACAACTTTAAATTTAAATTTAAAATAACGAAAACCACTTACACATGTGGAAATATGTCATTGCATTGCTTTTTAAACATACCATATTATTTCTGTTTTATACTCTTACACGGTGTCTCGTCTAGCTATAGTTAATGGCAATGTTCATGTTCAAGTCAGGGAAAAAATGAGACAAAACGCGAAGTGGGCATTTCATTTCCAAAATGTCTTTGAACCGTAAACAACAAAAATGCGTCCTGCACTAATGCTTTAAAAGAGTTAAAAGTCTAAAAATACAAATTGAAGAAGAAACAAGTGAGAAAATTATAGTCGGTCCAGACCGACTATACGATACCCTATACCATGGTTAGAGACCCTATCTCTTTGGTCTAACTAATTGAATATAGAAAATAAGCATAAACCAAATTTGAGTGGCATTCTTATTAATTTTTTTGGCTGCAGATATGAAAAAGTTCATATCAGATACAATATTTATATGAGGACTACGTCGAGAAACGGACCGATCCTGACCATATTTGGTAAAGTCACTTATATCTTGAAAAATTATATACAAACCAAATTTGCGAAAAATCTGTGCAATATTCTTGTGTTTTGATAGATTTAATTGAAAATCGGGAACAGCTTTATATGGGGGCTATGACATGGGGTTTATGGCTATGGGGTTTATTTTTGGATAAATGACAAATAACATGGACATAGAGACGGACAGACGGACGGACGGACATCGTTATCAGAATCACTTTTTGAGTTGATCGGTATAATCAAAGATGGGTCTAGATCAAATATTTTGGTAGTTAAAAACAGCAACACAAAGTCATTATACCCAAACCATATAGTTGTGTAGGGTATAAAAAAAAATGAAAGAAAAAGCACGAGATTTTGGATGAATCCTTTTTTAGAATGAAACTTATAATTCCACTTTTATGATTTAATTTAAGTTGTGCCATTTTAATTATACTTAAACGTCAAAATCGAATAAAACTTCAAATTAATAGCTAAGTTTTTGTCAGATTTTCTGTCATGGAAAAAAATTAGATTTTTTAATCATGACAATTGAATTGAACATTGCCATGAATTATGGCTAGTTGAGACACCATGTTATATATTGTATTTACATATATTTTAATTGTTTGTGTTCACTTAAAAAAGTTTCATTTGTATAAAGCAAAATTCATTATTATATTTAACGAAAATTATAATTACGATTATTTGCATCAAACAACAACATATACGAGTATTTCAAAATTGAATTATTTTCACATTAGCCACACAAATGTCATTAACTATAAATTTGTTTAGACAGTGGAGTCCGATTAAAATGCAATGCAACAGTAATCTATATTAAATTGTGTATGACCTTCATACAACTATGCGGGAGAGTAAATGGTCGTATTTATTGTTAACTTCAATTAGAGTTGATCGTTTTTGTCTGCTGTTATGATTATGATGGAAGAGATGTTGAAAGTGAAGAAAAACAGACCGGTGTTGCCAAAGGTATGAGTGAACTACATTTATTTTAATGAACGTAACATTCAACTCACATACTCGCCCTGCCTACCACAAAGGCTCATTTACTTAATGTGGTTACGCCATACACATCACGATCCAATCCTGGCTGATTCTAAAAAAAAGCGGGTTAGTAAATCATATGCTCGTAACTCAACTGCAGATCTATGTCATCAGCTGATAATAAGTACTTAAGTGACAAATTATTTAATTTATTTCATAATATCGCGCTTTATTTTCTATAGATTACAATTAAAATCATCGAAATTGTGTAACACATTATAATGTGCGGAAGGGATAAGTGTTGGCATATTAAGGGTGTGCATTTTTTTTTTTTTTTTGTTAGTCCCTGTTACGCTTAGAAGCGTTTTCAAAGACGGAATTTTTTTTACAGAAAAAACCACAAACTACTTTCTTTGGTAGGAAGTTCGCAACAGTTTAGCAACTAAACTTTAACAGGTATTAACCAAAAAAAAACATATAGAGCACAATAATTTACGAACAGTGAGGGTTAATGTTAACATTTTCTGTTAAGTACTTATAATATTTATTTAAGTAAATATTGGATACTCGTTTCTTTTTTTTTCTTAAAAAAACTAATTAAATAAATAATAATTAATAACTAAACTTAGACTATAAACATATATCTGACAAATAAAAAATTTGTTTTATTTTTTAACTTGTATTTTTAGCATGTAATGCTCAAGTGGCCAAAACGGTTATTCCTAGTCAAGCTGAAGTAGATTCTAATGACATACCGCCTATATTTAATTGTTGCTCAGGAAAAAAGAATCAAAGAACCAAAATAAAAACAAAAACAGATTTTTCTTACAAGTATTATTTTCAAGTGGCCGAACAACACGGATGCAGGTCGTCTAGAAATAACCGTTTTGGTTACTTGAAAATAATACTTATAAGAACAATCAGCTATAATTTTTTATATGTGATGAACGAAATCTCGGGTCGCCATCACTGGTGGGAAGGTGAAATACTTTCTTGACTTAAAAGTCGACAAGCATTTGTCTATCGTATATAGAGAGAATAGGAAAAAGATTGAAGCACAGACTCGATAGCATTGATGTGAACCTGGTAATATGAATTGCATATTACAAGCTATTTTAAAACATAACGCAAAGAGTAGATCATACCAATATGACCGATGGTAAAGTTTCCTTAAATACACCAAGATCTAGATATGTTCGATCAGTGTCCAAATTGGTACCATTAATAAAATAATTCTCCCTTTTTTAAAATGCCATATGTTTATTTATATTTTTTGAAGATTCGCACATAAAAAAGACTGGGTAGAATTCAGTTACAATAACCGTTATATTTTGGAATACAAACCCAAATTTAAAGAACCCAGTACTCTAGGCTCTAATGGAAACAGATTTTGTTTGTTAGATGACGATGAAGATTCAACAAGTATTGAGCAAGGTGAAATTGTAACTTCTAGGGTTTCCACTAATATTGTATACATTTCTCACAGTTTTGGACTGGTTATGGTTTTAACTGATAATCAATGCAAATATAAAAGAATATCTGTCGGAATAAAACTACTTAACCAATCAAAGCTTAAAATTTATACACATGAAATAAGAGCTAAAAAAGTTTAAACTAGGGCTAATTGGCTTTCCATATTTCGATATAAAAATAATTTTTGAGGAATTTAAAGACACATATAACATAATACCATTAAGTGTTAAAGAAATAAAAACAAAGAGGTCAAACGCCGATGATGCACTTTATATTATTGAGTTAATCGTGATTAAATAAAAAAACGTGAAATTAAGAAAATAAGTTATTTTTATGGTATTTCTATTAAATGGAGGAATCTGCTAAAGGGTAATAAAGATCCAACTCAGTGCTCAAAATGTTCAATGTACGGTCATGGTGCTAAATATTGTAATAGCAATGTTATATACCCTGCATATTCAGGCAATCATGATTATGCCGTTTGCATATTAAATAAAACTGACAGAGAAGGACCACTTATTTACAAGTGTCGTAATTGCTTAAAGAATTTTTTATTTATTTATTTATATTAGTTACAATACAAAGTAAATTTGTATTCTAATTTGGGTCCAGGGATAAGCCGGGTGACAAAGACCATTTGGCTGGTTTTTTGAAGCGACAGACCAAATCCTCTGGTGGGAATCGAACCCACGACCCCCGCATGATAGGCGAGCATGCTACCTACTCACCTACCGGGGCGCTTTAGCTTAAAGAACAAATTTAAAAACAGTAATCACAAAGCTGATGGATCCGCGATGCCTTTGCAGAAAAGAGTACTTAGAAATTCGATAAACAGCTGGTAATGACTTTGTGCTGCTGTTTGTAACTACCAAAAATATATCACATAGACCCATCTTTTATTATACCGATAGACTCAGAATCACTTTCTGAGTCGATTTAGCGATGTCCGTCCGTCCGTCCGTCCGTCTGTGTGCCCATGTAAACTTTGTAATCAAACTACAGGTCGCAAATATCTATATATTTTGATGAAATTTCGTATATAAGCCTTGCTCGGTCATAGAATGAATGCTGTTGAAATTAGTGAGAATCGGTCCATGTTCAGACCTAGTCCCCATACAAATGACCCCTGTGAAATCGACATAAATTGCCATAAGATCCATATTATCATATAGATCTCAGTAAAATTGGGTTTGTATATGTTTATTATATCAATTAATCAGTAGTCCAAAAATAATCCCTATAGGATATTTTTAATTCATAGAGCTGATTCCCGATCTTTACTTTAATCTATCAAAAAAAAAATATTGCACAGATTTTTCTCAAATTTGGTTTGTATATATTTTTTGAATATATAGGTTACTTTACTAAATATGGTCAGGATCGGTCCACTTTTCGACCTAGTCCCCATATTGATATAGCATCCGGTATGAACTTTTTCATATCTGCAGGCAAAAAATTCATAAAAATGCCACTCAAATTTGGTTTATGCTTATTTTCTATATCCAATTAGTTGGACCTTAGAGATAGGGTCTCTAAACGCGTGGTCTAGGGTATCGTATAGTCGGTCTAGACCGACTATATTTTCTTACTTGTTAATGCTGAATTCGTTGTTCTTAAAAATTAAGGTGTTGCCTTCTACGCCAACGACACTGCACTCATATGCTATGGAAATGTTTCAAATGCTATAATTAAAAGATTGCAGACCTCATTAATTTCTGCTCAGAAATTTTTTGATAAGTGAAAAATTCAACTTTTCTCCTACCTAATAGAAAACAATAAATTTTAAAAAGAAAACCAATTTATATAAAATGTGTATATTACCAATAATTGACCTATGCTTACCCAGTGCGCTGAAATTATACTCAATACGAGGAGTAAAATATTTGATATATTCTAAAGTTTAACAAGATTTTGCACATTTTTTAAATAGGCCAGATTTTCTGTTTTTTATCTCCGACAATTGCCTTAAAGTAACTGGAATACCTGTGCACTGGAAATCCGAAAAATTTTTACCAAAAGCTTGTGGTTTTGCTCAGCTTTACAATTAACGCCGACTAATTATATATGCGACAGGATGACAGGATGTGACATGTTATGTTAATAACCCAATAAAAGTTAGTTATGATTAAAATTCTCTTGTCTTATCAATAACTGTTTTATCGTATTAGAAAATGGTTATGTGCTATTAAATTTCTACTGACTCAATCTTAAATACAATCGTTTGATTTTAGAATAGAATTCGATTGGTTAACAATTCGTTTCTGTGTGCAGACATTGGATAAAAATCGGCAACAGAATCAACTCAATATTCGGTTTCTAGCTTCATACCACTTCGTTTGGTAATAAATCGGTAGCCACAATGAATCTGTTAGACATAAGACAAATCTTGGAACGTATTTCCCATGGTTTGTGTTATAATTGACGAATGTATCCTAAACTAATAGATCGATAATTTTTCCGATTTAGCCATCTGTATCATAATGGAGTATGTTTTTGTGGTGTTCTTGGATCCTTTTACAGTAAGATTAAATAAACACATGATATATATTAACATGCATTTGTTGTTTTATTTAGTTGAATTCGAACTAAATTCAACTAATTCGTTTTATTATTGAAATTAAATACTAATAATAATTACACCAAATCGTTGCTCATTAAAATCTACTTAGCATATGGAATTTATATGGGAACGATTTAATTCAATACATCTCCACCCAGCTTATTATTATTTCCATGTCATTGTTTTTGTTGTTGTTGTTTTTATTGACTTTTAGTTTTGCCTCTAATTTGGTGATAATGTACAAATAATTGGTTTATTGTTAGAGAAAAAAAAAAATGGATGTGAGTAACTTGTTTCTACTATCTGCATACAAATCGCACAAATAAGTCCACTAACTAAAGTCACATTCATCTGTTTATAGAGAATAACTATGCGTACACTCCTTCCGTTTTAATATGATTTCGGTAACAAATTAAATTGCATTGCCCAGAAGGTAGACAACTAAGTAGAAAATCTTATTTTTTTCCAGTTCTACATTATGCTGTTTGTTTCAAAGCACTAGAAAAAAACTAAATAAAATTACTAAATTGCAACTGATTATAATTTTTCTTTTTCTTAAACAAATTTAAATTTATCAGAATTACCTTTGTTCAAACACTGAATACATGTAATTATTTCAAGACTATCTGTTCTTATTATTTATGAGTGGTTGGAAAAAAAAAATTACAAATTTATGTTTTGAAATCTTACAAAATATTTGGGAAAAAAACGTGTTTGATACATACTTACAACAATATATAATTTTTTTTTTGAGAATACTTATGACAGCCAAAGCGTCCATTATTTATTTGGTGAGTCGTTTTTAAATTTTTTCATGAAAACCATTAACGATTTAGGCTTGGACACCATTTGAAGTAATATAAATAATAAAAGAACGATTCAGAGACGCATTGTAAGCTCTAACGAATGCTATACACCCACCAGTACTGGGTCTCCCTAGTGTGACATCCATAATCAAATATTGTTTGTAAATTTCGAAAAGACGGCGAAGAATAAAAATAATTTGCATTGTTTAATGCTTTTAAGCGTCGTTATACAAAAGTTTTAATGGAGCGTGCCAGTAAATGCAACTATTTATAAGATACTGTAATAACAACATCTTCTACGAGAATAAATAAATAAACAGAAATAAACAGCATTAAAAACTTTAGTAAATGCTCCGTTAAAACAGGCATTTCAGTTAATCAGACGAAGCGATAGTTTTTCTAAAATCGGATCCGCCTGGTGTTTCTTTCCGTTAGTGTTAGCTAAAGCTTCGTGTTTTGGTGAAAAGAATGTAAAAAACTAAACTTTTAATTAAAAACCGAAATTAATGACGAAATATATAAATGACTTATTACATTAGTTCAACATAAATATCTCATTGCGAATTAAATAATCTATGTACTTATATAAAAGAGTTGAGTGACTCAAACTCTTCGATTCAGAAACTTGGAATTTGGAATGTAGGTGCCGCTATACAGATCCACTAAAAAGGGATTTTTAGAAAATCGTACAATAAGGGAGTAAAAATGGAAAAAAAAAATAGGAGGAAATGGCAACAAATGAATCTAGGAATATGAAATTTGGTGTGCATATTCTATCCAAGAAATAAACATTGGCCCAGGATTATTTTTTCGAAATTCGGTCATTTAAGAGGAAAAACGGCCAAACAGGATAAAAATGGTACCTTCTTGCATCTTCTTAACATTATTAATCTATATATTTATATGCATTTTGGTACACAGACTCCACCGAACACTGGGCATCAGTCAAGAATAAATTGATTGCTAATTCTAAAGCCAAAAGGGTAAAAATTGAAGATTTGGTATCTTCTAAACAAACCAGTTTAAGAATACGAAATATATTATGTGGATTGGACTGGAGATAGAAACATCAAATGAGAGGAAAACATTTGGATGTAAAGGGGGAGGGGGTAAAAACGGCCCGTAAGTGTAAAAGGGTATATTTTTGTATCTTCTATACAAAGTAATTTAGGAATATGGAATTTGATATGTAGATTCCACCAGAGACACACACATTTAGGTTGTAAAAACGGCCAAAACAAGGGAAAACTGGTACTATTCAACTGGTAAATTTTCATTTCAAAATATATTTTCTTAAAAAAAAATAATAAAGAAAACAAGTAAGATAATTATAGTCGGTCTAGACCGACTATATGATACCCTATACCATGCTTTATAGATCCTTTCTCTTCGATCCAACTAATTGGATATAGAAAAAAGCAAAAACCAAATTTGAGTGGCATTGTTATTAATTTTTTTTGGCTGCAGATATGAAAAAGTTCATATCGGGTGCTATATATATATGGGGACTAGGTCGAAAAATGGACCGATCCTGATCATATTTGGTAAAGTCACTTATATCTTGAAAAAAATGTATACAAACCAAATTTGGAAAAAATCTGTGCACCATTTTTTTTTGTTTTTTGATAGATTTAAGTGAAGATCGGAAAGCAGTTCTATATGGGGCCTATGACATTGTTCTCTAGGTATTATTTTTGGACTAGTGACAAATGGAAATAATAAACATATACAAACCCAATTTGACTGAGATTTATATGATAATTTGGATCTTATGATAATTCATGTCGATTTCGTAGGGGTCATTTGTATGGGGCTAGGTCTAAACATGTACCGATTTTCACCAATTTCAAAAGCGTTCATCTTATGGCCCATAGAAGCTCATATACAAAATTTCACAAAAATATATTCATATTTGCGACCTGTAGTATGATTACAAGGTTTACATGGACACACAGACGGACGGACGGACGGACATCGCTAAAACGACTCAGAAAGTGATTCTGAGCTGATCGGTATAATAAAAAATGGGTCTAGGTCAAATATTTTTGGTAGTTATAAACAGCAGCACAAAGTCATTATACCCAAACCACATAGTGGTATAGGGTATAATTATAGTAGGTCCCTACCGATACCCGATGAATGCTGACATAGAGCATTTTGCTTTGGCAATAAGAACTGTTTAACTTAGAACTACTTGACATACATGTGTTGACCATATACATTGAAATTGACAGTGCACGTGTTGAACATGACATCAATATAAACATTGTTATTGATGAATGTGGGTGGCATGACACAAATAGTAAAAGATCCCAAAATGACAATAAGCAAAAGAGTTTCAAATTGCGATCGTTCAAGTGGCGGCAACACAAAACAAATACGGAAAAGTATGTTTTGTGTATTTGATATTGTCGCACTTGACATATTTGTGTGTTCATGATAATTGAGCTTCCAAGAGACACATGGTGCAAGTGTTCCACATATCGTCACCTTAAAGACCAAACAACCTATCAGCAGTTTTCAAAAGTTTACAGGAGAGAGAAAAAACGTTATAAAATTGGAACTATTTGCAATATTGAAACGAAAATTATATATTATTAATTTGGTAATAGCTTGGTTATTTGTAATATTAGGCGTTCAAAATATTGCATACATATGCGTTATGATATAGGGAATAATATTAAATAAAAAAACTCAATTTTGAAATTTTTGCTGATAGGTTGTTTGGTCTTTAAGGTGACGATATGTATGTCACAAAGTAAATTACCAAGGTCGCGCGTAATGCTGCTTTGGCACTTAGAAATTTTAAGAGAATATTTTAGTATATAATAAGTAATTATTTTTAGTTTTAGTCAGTGTCAAATTACAAGATAACATGCTCACATCAGAGCTTAACTAAGATTGACTATTCATAATAATAAAAAGAGTCCTCTGATGGACAAACTCTAAATAAAAATCACAAAGGAGTTTTTCTTTCACCTACGATACCACCAGCAATCTTAGTTACACTAATTTCAACAGCGTTCACCCTATGGCCGTTCAAATCTTATATACCAAATTTCATCAAAATATATTCATATTTGCGACCTGTAGTTTGATTACAAGATTTACATGGACACATAGACGGAAGGACGGACGGAAAAAGTTAAAAAATAAAATTTAAATTCATTTGTTAGCGAATATCCATGATTTGCAGCTTTTATTGTCAATATTATTTTTTAAATTTAATATTAAATTGTTTTTAAATGTGTCTTGTATTTTAATTTAACGCTAGCAGATCCCGAAATTCGAGTGCAAATTCTAGGCAATTTTATTTTATTTTATGCTAATTAATTTTAGCCAATTACCAATCGAACAATTTTTAAATATCGATTATTGTCGTTATTGTTTTATGTCCAAAATTATTTTTCAATTCAACACAATTATTATTGGGAATGAAGAAAACAAACGCATTAACAAATTTAATAAGCACACACATAGCATTATACAATTTTATGTATGTATTAGTAGCAACTTAAATGCATTTTACTCCCAAAAAAAATGTAAAAATTTTAAAATCTGTAAATCAGGTGGACTGCTAAAAAGAAATACCTTTCAAATACGATACGTTTGGGCAAAATCGGGAGAAAACTGTTTAACAAATTATGCGTCACAAAGAATCGCCTTACCTATTAATATTATGGATTAATTTTTACAAATAAATCTTATTTTTTATCTTTATAATTTGAATAATTTTCGAAACTAATATGAAAAAAAAAAAATTGTACTTAAATAGAGCTGGTGAAAATATATTAGAAACTTTTACAAAATTTATCAAGTTTGTCTTTTAATAATTTCGCATTTAGTCCTAAAGTCAGGTTTTTTTTTCGAAATCATTCTTTGGTGTGTTATCTGTTGAAAGATAACAAATTTTTTTATTTTTCTTTTTATTTTATTTTTTCCAACAGCGGAAACTTTTAAGCTCCTTTACCAGAGTTGATTAAAGCAATAAAAATAGGAGAAGGTGTGAAAGGATAGGTAAAAAATCTTAACCGCTATTTAGATATTTCTAGATTCTGAAATAGATGATTTTAGTACTGGTCGTAAGAAAAAATAATTGTGAGAAGTATTCCATAAACCCCTTTAAACTGCTACTTAAATAGGTCATTAACATCCTGAAAGTAAAACTATGTGCTCGAAGTGTTTTCCGGCGAGTAATTGAGGCTGATCTTGATCCTCACTGTCCTGTGAAGAAACAACTGGTATCAGAGAATAATTATATGGCTAGCATTCATTAATCTTACTAATGAACCCATGAACTGGAACTAGAAAATAGTTGGAGGATAGTGTTGGCGAAAAAATTAAAAATTTAACCGCCATAAAATTTGCCTATACAAACACAGAACCAAAAGCTTTATGAGGTTTACTATAAGAAGCTAATACAATCGTATAAGAATCCCATTTTCCATTTTTCGTTTTCAATTTTCACTTTCCATTTCCCATTTTCATTTTTAATTTTCCATTTTTCAATTTTCATTTTTCAATTTTCATTTATAATTTTCCATTTTTCATTTTCATTTTTAATTTTCCATTTTTCATTTTTCAATTTTCATTTTCCATTTTTCATTTTTAGTTTTTCATTTTCAATATTCCATTCTTCATTTTTCAATTTTCAATTTTCATTTTTCATTTGCCATTTTCCATTCTCCAATTTTTATTTTTCATTTTCCATTTTCCATTTTCCATTTTTCGTTTTTCATTTTCCATTTTTCATTTCCAACATTTAATTTTAATTTTTTTTTTTTAATTTATATTTATTTTTTATTGCTTAAGAGCAGTACGCAGCTTGTTAAGGAATCAAAAACTTCATATAAAAAAACGCTTCAGAAATGCTTACGGAATTTTTCTGTCAAAAAATTTCTGTTGATAGTCTGCAGCTTTTTAAAAAAGTAGTATTGTTTTTACTACTTTTTTTGACGTAAATTAAGTTAGGCAACCCAGGCTTTGAGCAGGAATATCAAATTTTTCGTTCTTTCTGAACGGAGTTTTGACAGGAGAGGTAAGCATAAACAGAATGTAATATGCTAAAAAAAATTAAAAGTTATTTTTCAGTTGCAAACATGGAAAAAACGAACAAAATTCAGCAAAGAAAAACAAGAAGCGGATGGGTAATTTTGATACTGCGCTTAAAAAGCGTTTAGCAGGCTAAATAAAGCAAAACCGAAGAATTGATTTGTTTTCAATTTCACAATTCTTAATAATTGACAGAAAACAGCTGATTCCTAGCGTTGCAATGAAAGGTACCTTTGTGCTTTTTTTTTTCTTTAAGAAATATATGAAAATTTTCTGTTAAGATTCCTTAACAAGCTGCATACAGCTCTTTAGGCCAATGTGACATATGCAGTATTAATATGCACACAAATGCAATGACTTCAACAATATGAAGAATTACAACATATACATATATACATATAGGGCGGGTCGATTTAGAAATCGCTCAAGTGACAAGGAAAATTGTATTCTAGGGATCAAACTAAGAAACTTTGCCCGAGGAACCATACCTCTAAAATGAATTCTGATGTCCCGACTTTTGACCTGTCTGTCTGTCTGTCTGTCTCACTTTGATGCATTTAGAGTGCTCCAATCGAGTCCAAATGTATGATCGACCCCCACTTACTTTGGAGGGCGAACCCACCCATACCAGTGGTACACCCTCTGGAACGCCCTGGGGGTTCCCCATACAAACATTTCAAAAAATCACCATTTTTTGTTTAGAATTGGGCTGTCTGTTTGATTTAATATTAAAATTTACACTCATGCGTATACGTATCTTCTACTCTGCTAATAAATAATAATCACACGCCTTGACTATGTTAAATAAATTTTAGATCACTTCCTGACTATGCGTGACTCTGCGTGACTACCCCATAATTAATCTGTAGTCACAACAAGACTATGGGCCAAGTTCCAGATCAATTGCATGAGGGCAGACAGACAGACAGACAGACATGTCAAAAGTCGGGACATCAGAATTCGTTTTAGAGGTATGGTTCCTTGGGCAAAGTCTCTTAGTTTGAACCCTAGAATATGGTTTTCCTTGTCACTTGATCGATTTTTTTTGCCTCCTTACAAATCGACCCGCCCTAATATATATCTTAAGAAAAGCAACAAACACACTGAAAAATTTTATTTTTTAAGAGTTTTTTCAAAGTATCATCACTCATAACTCGTGACCCCTTTGACCGATTTTGACGAATTTAAATAACAACTCCTATGGGATGTTAATAAACGATGCCATATAAAAACGAACGGCCTAGCTTAGATATTGACGGCGTGATCGTGATTTCCATAGACAGACGGACAGACGGTCATCGCTAAATCAAATTTGTTATAATGATCAAGAAAATATATGGTTTTGGGGTTTCCGGAATTTTTTCCGCTGCGTTACAAAGGGAATGACAAACCTATATATACCCTCTGATACTGAGATGTGAAGGGTATACAAATGAAAAATGAAAAATAAAATACGAAAAATTAAAAATTAACCAATGAAATAAGAAATAATAAACAGTTTTATATTAGCAGAGCCCTATAAGTGATACATAGATGACGTTTTCTGTTTGATTATAAAAAGTCCCATAAAAAAATCTTTAATTATTATATGTGTACTAGACCGGTCGTTAAAAATAAATTTTGAAGTGCCGGGCAGATTCTGTTTCCTTTTGGTCTAAAACCATTAAATTTAAAATTTGGGGCTGATCGGATAATATTTAGTGGCCGCGCCCATCAACCAAAAATTTAAATACACGAAATATATGGAAAAAATTTATATTTACCCAATATTCTTCAAATTAAGTGCACAAAAGAGAATATTTTCTACAAAATCTAATTGATTACGACTAGCAATGAAATTATCTTTCTAATAAGTCATCAATTTCCAAAATTAGTTAATTATTTATTTTAAACACTTATGAAAAGGCTATATATGGGCATTTCTACGGAAGGACGGACTTTTTTGTCGCGTTCGACATACTCTTTAATTGCATATATTTTAGAACCATGCAGATGGGATGGCAAACTAATGGAATCAACACTTGGTAAAAAAAAGTAGATAGAATCGCAATTCTCGTCAGTTATGATGTATTTATTTATCATGTATTTAAATTTTTGGTTGATGGGCGCGGCCACTAAATATTATCCGATCAGCCCCAAATTTTAAATTTAATGGTTTTAGACCAAAAGGAAACAGAATCTGCCCGGCACTTCAAAATCAGACACATTTTTGGAAAATAACGACCGGTCTAATGTGTACACATCTCCCCTGTGATCGGACTCACGTGATTTTCATACCCTATATCACTATGTGGTTTGGGTATAATGACTTTGTGCTGCTGTTTGTAACTACCAAAAATATTTGACCTAGACTCATCTTTTATTATACCGATCGACTCAGAATCACTTTCTGAGTCGTCTGTCCGCTCGTCCGTCTGTCCGTCCATCCGTCTGTGTGTCCATGTCAACCTTGTAATCAAACTACAGGTCGCAAATATGAATATGTTTTGTTAAATTTGGTATATAAGCTTTTGTCAGCCATAGAATCAACGCTGTTGAAATTGGTGAAATTCGGTCCGTGTTCAGACCTTTCCCCGTACAAATGACCGCTATGAAATCTACATAAATTGCCGAAAGATCCAACTTATCATATAGATCTTAGTCAAATTGGCTTTGTTTATGTTTCCATTAATCAGTAGTCTAAAAATAATCCCTATAGGACAATTCTTAGTCATAGGCCCCATATAGAGCTGCTTCCAGATCTTCACTTAAATCTATAGAAAAATAAAAATATTTCTCAGATTTTTCCCACATTTGGTTTGTTTATATTTTTTAAAATATATCTGGTAAGTATCGGTCCAATTTCGACCTAGTCCCCATATAAATATAGCATCCGATATGAAATTTTTCATATCTGCAGCCAAAAAAATTAATAACAACGCCACTCAAATTTGGCTTATTCTTATTTTCTATATCGAATTAGTTGGACCGAAGAGATAGGGTCTCCAAACCAAGGTATGGGTATTGTATAGTCGGTCTAGACTGACTATAATTTTCTTACTTGTTTTTTTTTTTTTTATTTTTCATAACGACATAAATATCACTGTTTTATAAATATGCTTATACATATTTAGCATCGGACTTGGAGTCGGTGCCGGAGTAGAGGTCGGATCCAGAGTCGGAGTCGGACCTTAGAAATTTCAGAGGATCGAGTCGGAGTCGGGGTTGTAATTTTTTTTACGACTCTACAGCACTGCAATAAATATTCGAATATGATCCTTAATTTCACAAAATGCTGATAGGTTTATAGTGTACATATATTGAATTCAATGTTTATTATTTTGGAAACTCTAAAGTATCTGTGTTACATAAAAACGTATAAAGTAAACAGGCCAAACGCAAAACAAACAATATTTTCTCCACGTGGAACAGCTTTGAGGATTTTGTGCTATTATCCATATCCGTTTTATTTTTATGAAGGAAAATAGAAGTTGTTCAATTTTATTTTTTTCTGCTATTTTTGATATATTCTCATTTGCAACTAATATCAAGGAAAATGAACGAGTGCCTTATCCATTTGCAGTTTTTTGATGAAAAGAAAGCAGTTCTCCAAACAACGTTGATGTTCCTTTTCTTTTCATAAAATAATCATAGAAATTTTCTATACGAACAAAACGTTTTAATTTTATAATACGGGCTTTAATTAAAGATTTAGAAAAATACAGATACTCGACACAAACATTTGCCACACAAACTACAAAGATATGGCCGACTCCCCGTCATATAAAAATTAATATGTTTTAACTTTGACTACTGCTGATTGTTGGTGGTAAAATTTCTCTAAAGACATAATTGTCGAAAAGACAATTTTCAAAATATTGAAAAACGTAGAATGCTTTTTATAACATTTATAATTTTTGTTTTTTCGATATTTAACATCGGCATAACCATGATATTTTAAGCTTTTACTACATCAATGTCAGCAGGAAATTTCTGTAGACGTTTAACGACTAAGCTTTCATAATTATCGAAAGCAACTCTCCATGAACATACTCAGAACTTAGATAATTTTTGCTTGTTTGTGAAATGGAAACTTTTCTAATTTGTTTTCACAAAAACTAAATCAAATAATCCACATGAGGTTTCTAATTCAAATTAACACACAAACACAAAACCAGTCAAATACAATTAACTAAAACTTTGTTTATCTTGTATAAGTTTTACTATTCGTTCTACTGACAAACGAAGACACAATGGTATTGTGGTTCAAATTGCTTTTATAAATTTGTGTTTTGATAAGCTCTTGAAATAAATCTTTTTATGAATCACACTTTGCACGTTACACTGGAGAATGACTTAAAAACGATAAACACTAATGAATGACTACGAACTTAAAGGAGTAATTCGAATAAAAGGTTTAAAATTGTTGTAATTAAGGTTTTACAACATGAAATTTTTTATACCATTTCTCTGGTTTTCACAAAACCAGATAAATCACTTCTTAAGAGTGCCTATTTAAATGGTTAACCGCATTAAATAACAAGTAAGAAAAATATAGTCAGTCTAGATCGACTATACAATACCCTCTGCCATAGGTTTCGAGAGAGTTTCTTGGATCCAACTTTGCTGAGGAGAATGTAAGCATTAACCAAATTTAAGTGTTAGTGTTATTTATTTATGAAAAAGTTTATATTTAATGGGTACTCGGTCAAAAAATGTGCCGATCATAACCATATTAAACTCGCTTACTTTTCTCAAAAACTTATATAAACCAAATTTAAAAAAAATTTATGCAATAATTTTGTTTTTTGTTTATGGGGACACTATGACTAAAAAATGTGTTTTTTTTTTTGACTACTGGTATAATAATAGACACATAAAAACAAAATTTTACCGATATACCAAGAAAGTTACCAGATCATCTCGATTTTGCTGTATTTAATGGAATACCTCGTCATCACCTCGATATAAAATATTGTTTCGAACTTAGCTCTGACCATTTCTCCACTGGTAATGTCTTATAGCACATTATTATGTCTTCCTGGAAATGAACTACTATTCACTAAAAAAAACCGATGTAAAATCATTGGCTTACTGGCTAGAAAAAAAATACCAACCTAAATGTTTCTTTAAAATCTAATTAGGAAACTTAAAACGCAGTACAATGTTTCTCAAATCTGGTCGTAGAATCCGATTTTTTATCTACACCGGAGCCTTCTAATCTCAACACGGCTCAAATTTTCAAATCAACAGAAATAAGAGATCAGTTTAGAAGAAAGAGACAATTGCGAAATATATGGCAAAGGAGTCGTGTTCCACAAGACAAAAGGAATTTGTCAATTTTTCAAAAATATCTGCAAGAATTCAAAAACAAATCACTAAGAGAATTTAAAATCGACAAGCAATGATGATTACTCCTTGTGGAAGGCACTAAAGTACCTTGAAATACCTTAGAAAAGGGATCCAATATTTAAAGATACAAATGGTGTGTGATGTGAAACTAATCATGAAAAAACTTTGGCATTTGCAGGTCATTTAAAAGAAATATTTAAAGCTTTTAATATCCATTCTGGTCTACATCACGAACATCATATTAACGAATTCTTAACTGCAACTTACCCAAGGGATTTCCCCATTAGAATTATCGCATTTTCGGAAATAATGAGTGAAATTAAGGAACTTTCTTTAACCAAATCGCCTGGATGAGATAAAACAAATACTAAAATGATCAAATGTTTACCAGAAAAGAGTGTAGTATTACTGACATAAAAGTATATTCAACGCTATCTTAAGACTAATGCCGTTTTCTTTTCTGACAAAAAATGTCGCCCTTTTTTTGCCCTTTATTGGAAGAGTGTATTTTTTTAAATATTCTGAATTAAGAGCAACCTTATATTATATATCAATCGAAAGGTCTCAGAATGCTGTTTTGATAAATGCAAAAAATTTTTGATTATTATCCTCTTGGAAGTCATAGGGTGAAAATATTCAAAAAAGAGGAACAATGGGGAAATATTCTCACACTATGACCTGAAAGAATGCAATGGCTGGATTTTTTTGTGATTTACGAGGGCTCAACTTTGATACCTTTCGATTGATGTATAAGATAAGGTTACTCTTAATTCAGAATATATAAAAAAAAAATACACTTTTCGAAAAAAGGGCAAAAAAGGCGAAATTTTTGTCAAAAAACAAAACGGCATAAGCTACTACCCCACGCAATGGATATGAGCGGAGATAGTAATGATTCCTAAACCCAATAAATCGGAAAAAGAAATAACATCTTATCGGCCTGTTAGTTTATGGAGTTGTGTATGTTTGTGTGTCTGTTTGTTTCTTTGTGGTTTATAGGAGACTACACCACTGGACCGTTCGTCTTGAAATTTTTACAGTAGGTAACTGCCTATCCGGAAGGAAAAATAGGCTATATTTTTTTATTTTTCAAGTGGGCGTGTCACATCCAATACAAAGTGAATTTTTAACATCTAATTTTAACATATAATATCTGGAGTACTACGATAACAAGAGTTCTGAAACTATAAACATGTACATATTAAAATAATTCGAGGAGTTGGGAAAAAAATGGTCGGGATCGGACCAATGGGTGTGGTACCCTCCATACAAAGTAAATATTAAATGTCATATATCTAGAGTACTGTAATAGGTAAAGTGTTGAGACTTTGTGTAAGTTCATAAGTTATCAACGTTAGTACACGAAAAAAAATGGGCGGAATCCGATCAGAGGGCGTGGCACCTCCCATACAAAGTAAATATATAATGTCATATATCTGAAGTACTGTAATAGTGAAAGCCTTGGAACTTTGTCTGAGTTCGTTAGTTATTAATGTGAGTAGTTCCATACAAAAATGGGCGAGATTCAACCAGTGAGCGTGGTACCACCCATACAAAGTAAGTATTTAATATAACATAACTGGAGTACTATAATAATGAAAGTCTAGCGACTTTGTTTGAGTTCACAAGTTATTAATGTGAGTAGTTGCCCAAAAAATGGGCGAAATCAGACTAATGGGCGTGGCACCTCCTATACGAAATAATAGTTTTCTACAAAACGTATTGCCTGCTTTTTATTTCGTTACGAGGGGTGGAGCGAAGGGCATCGGGTTACTGCTAGTTTTCTATAAAATATTTGAGAAAATACTTCTTAGAAGAGTCTTACCATTAAAATTTGGCATTATTCCACAGTATCAATTTTGATTCCGACTCAAACACGGGACACTAGAACAATGCCATAGGATTGCAAATTACATAACTGATACGCTAGGGAATAAAAAATACTGCTCCGCAGTTTTCCTTGATGTTCAACAAGCTTTTGATCGCGTATGGCACCAATAATTATTATGAAAAATTAAACGATTATTGCCAACACATTGTTTTTTAATGTTTAAACCATACCTAGTCAATAGTCGTTTTTTTGTAAAACACAGTGATGTATATTCTGACACACATGAGATATCTACTGGAGTACCCCAAAGAAGTGTATAAGGACATTTTTCACACCAGATATGTACTATTGGCTACTTTTGCTGATGACACAGCAATTTTATCCGCTAATACCGATAAGAACGACTTATCAACTGCCATCCAAAATCAACATCTAAATCTAGAGTTCTGGTATAAAAAATGGAAAACTAAAATTAAAAACAAACCACATAACGGTGTCTATGATGCGAGATAATTGTCCACCAGTCAAAATAAATTGGGATGTTATCCCTGATAAAACTTGTATTAAAAACCTTGGGATCCACAAGGATAGAAGTTTGACTTGGAAACAACACATCAAAGCCAAAAGAGAACAATTATACATGAACCTCAAACGTTTATTTTGGTTGCTAAGACCTATATCCAAACTTAGTGTTGAAAATAATATAAGAATCTATAAAGCAATATTCAAACCTATATGGGTTTATGGAATTCATCTATGGGGTGGAGCAAGCAATTCGAATGTAGAAATTCTTTAGAGGTAACAATCAAAAACTGTACGAATGATACTTGATGCTCCCTGGTACGTTGCCAATGACAAAATCCATAACGACATAAATATTTTTACTGTTAAAGAAGAAATACGACATTATTCTCAAAGATACATTGACAGATTTAATTATCACCCTAATGTTCTAGCATATGTCTACCACACGAAACAAATGAAAGTAGGAGACTTAAAACACTGCATGTTCTTGACTTGCCACATAGAAATTAAATTTTCTTTGCTATTTTGTACAAGTTTAATTAATTAAAATTTAGTAATATTAGTTAATATAGTGAACAATTCTGTTATTTAATCACATCAAATTTACTTAATATAAATAAATAATAAAATTTAAATAAAAACATATATATATATATGATAATCTGGATCTTACGACCATTTGACTCGGTCTAATAATAGTTACTCGTATGAAAGCTAGGTCTGCAGATGCAGCAATTTTCACCAATTTCAATATGATGATCGATATGATCGATAAAAGCTTATAAATATACCGAATTTCATCATTTCTGAGTCGATCGATAAGAGGTGGATCTGGTCATATATATTTTGTAGTTACAAAGATCAACACAAACTCCACATAGTAGTACAGGGTATAATTATTATGTTTAGTTGATGACATTAAAAGTAAATAAAAATTATATATGTATATACCAAGTTCAAACCTCAATAGCTCGAGAAGTGAATTAGCGCGAAATTATATTTCATTTGAAGTCAAAGGTATTCATTTGAAGGCATTTGTGCAAAAATGTGTTTATATTTATTGTAAATGCAAAAAAAAAAAAATTAAAAGTATAGAAGTTTTACGAAGCATATCTCTGTCAATATTAGTTTATATATCGCACCTGTACCTCTAAAGTGAGTCAACTCAAAATTTTTCAATTTTCACTTTTGCAAGAAAACCATACACAGTGGCCATATCTATCCACTGAAAAAATCTTACATCGATTTTTCTAGTCTTTCGCAAAAAAAAAAAAAAATACAGTTGTAACCCTCTTTGTGTTATAAGGGTAGCTTCTTTAAAATCCACGAAAAAGACATATTTTGAGTTGCACCCAAAAAAAATTTTTATTTTTGATGATCACTGAAAAAATCGCGAAAACAACTACTATTGTATACTTATTATTCGCAATTCTTTACAAAGAAACAACTGTTTTTAAATTTTATAGTAAATATTAAAAAAAAGCCGTTTTTGCCTCTACTGAAAACTTGTAAATTTTGAGTTGACTCACTTTAGAGGTACAGGTGCGATATATAATAATCTAACCCATAAAAACAAAGTTGTTATTAAGACCCTTTCTTTCCATATAAGTGACTGTGCGTGACTTTGCGTGACTATTATACAACTAATCTTTAATCACAACAAGTCTATGGACCAAGTTTAAGATCGATTGGATGAGGGGAAATGACATTTAGATCACTCCGTGACTGTGCGTGACTACCCCAAAATTAATCTGTAGTCACAACAAGACTATGGGCCAAGTTTCAGATTAATTAGATAAAGGGGTAATGGGGTTGCCCCTTCAGACACAGACAGACAGACAGACAGACATTGAGTACGAGTTAAAAGAAAGAGCTTAAAAATGGATGTATGTATGTTCGGTATGGACTCCCAAAATGACTGGACTGATCTTGATGAAATTTTCAAGAAATCTTTAGAATAGCCTGCTGGATGACACTGTGAAGTCTGATATTTGATTTTTGGTCTGTGGGAGGAGGGGCGTGGCTATCTGCTAAAACTTTTCGGGGAGTTCGTGCTTTACTTTTGTCCGATACTGTGTATTAAAATTAAGATGTAATATAAAAACCATTTGCTTTCTTAAGTCCAGCAACATGGGCCGGACCCAGGTACTTATAAAGAATAAAAAAATAGTTTTTATCCAGATCGATTAAATATGGCCAAAGAAGTGACTTATAAAAGTTTAAAAAATCAAAAAAGCGGAATAAAATCATAAACGAACGTCCCCGCCACTCAGCCCATCTGACCGAGAGGGCACATTCCCTAACGTAGAGACTAAACATGAGCTGACAAGTAAATAGTGTGATCGTAAATCAGCTACAGAACTATATCATCAGATGATAATTAGACAAATTTAAATATAACCAAAAAAAATTAATTAATTCAAACATTTAATTATATCATGCTTTTCTAAGATCAGAGTATCACATCGCTTGCTTCTCACGGACAAACCCTTCGCAAACACGAGTCGTTAATCCAAGAAAATTTTTAAAATTTGCCCTTGATTTCAAAAAGCCATCTTGAAATGAAGATAAAGTCGACCTTAGTTGATACGAGAGATAATCAGTAACACGTTTCTCCATTAACTTAGGAATAACACTTAGCTTTGGTATTCCCAGTGGTGATATTCGAATTTTTTAACAACCGGTACGCATGGAAAAAAATCTATTGTAGGTTATATTTACTTCATAATAGTTATTTATTTACATATTTACATAAGAAATACATATATTATATATAATAGTATAAAAAATAGTATATAAAATTAAATAAGTAATTTCCAAATTAAATTTTGGTTTTGGGACGGCAAATTAGGTGCGGCTGCTTTGACACGTTTGTCACTTGCCATATGATGCCCTTCTCGCAACCATAATTTAACATATGGTGTTGCATCAAAATCCTCAATCGATTTTCCCATTAAATTTATTGTCATTAAATGACTTGTTGTTTCAATTAACAACGAATTTCTCTTATCATAAATGATATTGTTCATTGTGCTGAATCCTCTTTCAGCTTCTGCGGAATTAACAGCAATTACATTTAAAATTCTTTTTGCTCTCAAAACAGTATTAATATTTTTAGATTCTCTATCTCGCACATCAACAAAATCTCGAAAATCATTTACTGGAATGATGTATTTGATTATTTTATTTAACTGCTCTAACCTATTTTCACCTTCAATCTATGGTGCTTCAAAAATATCACCCGGCCATGTTTCTGGATTTAATAAATTAAAGCAATTTAAGAGATTATTATAGTTTTCATTTTTATCGTCTAATAGCAAACGCGTTTTCATATGTTTTTCTAAACAATCAAAAAATTTATCTCTCGAAACAACAATTGATGTTTTTTTTTCTATTAATTTCAAATGGAATATTGTATTTTTTCGTTTTAATAATATCATCTGCTTATTTTTCATATGTTCCTTTATTTAATTTTAAATGTTGGAATAGATTTATCGTTCGCCTTATCAATCTATCAGCTCTAATTAATGAAATATCTCTTTCTTGTAAGGCTGTAGACAGTACAGAAATTTCTTCTAATATGTCGTTTATTAAACCTAAATCTTTTAAAAAGTTTTCATTTTTGAAATATGACATTATTCCAATTTCTTTATTTTGACTAAAGTGAATATATAAGGCCTGATATGATTTCCAAACTGCTTTGGCGGTCCTAGCGCTACAGGCTGCCCATCGAGGACCAAATTTTCTACCTATTTTGTGTACTTCAGTGCCAAGTTCTTTAGAAACATTATTTAATTCTCGTTGATGTTTATTTGAAGTATGATAATACGAATAAAGTTTATCGAGAAAATATCTAAAGTTATTTACTTCATTTACTTCTTTGATAACATCATCTAGAGTTAACTGAATACGATGAGCTAAACAGTGACAGATGCTAATACCTGGAAAATGTTCTAAAATTCTTGCAGAAACTCCAGCCTTTTTTCCTAACATTACACTAGCACCGTCTGAGCAAAATCCAATAAGATTTTCATGTAAATATTTTTCATTAAAACCATGTTTTTCAAGAACTGATATTAAGGTTTTAAAAATTATTTCTGATGTTGTTCCTTCTAATTCGACAAGATCAATAAAAACTGTTACACTATCATCGGAATCTTCAATTTCAGATTTCAAATAAACTACTAACACGCTTTTGTGTGAAACAGTTGAGGCTTCATCAATAATAATTGAAATTTTACAACCTGTATTTATCAGTTTTCCAAAAAAAATTCTTCTTATTTCTGTAGATATAAGCTTTGCGACAAGTGGAACTATAAATCTGGAATGTAATAAAATCCAAAATCTACATTATTTTTTTTCTGTAAATCAATTAATTTTTTAAAATCACTGAATGGGTAATTGTTTTTAATTATGAAATAGATAGTATTAAAAATGTTTACTGTGCTGTTTAAATACTTTTCATTAGCCACATCGAAAGATTTGGAAATTATATTTGTTTCACCAATTTTTATTATTTCCCCAGCTTTTTTATGTGAAGCTGATTCATTGTGTTCCTTCAATTTTTTTCTCATTGATGATTGTAAATTTTCTTTGTTCGAGCCATGAGCTTTGACAGAACATGATTTCCACTCCACAGAAATGTGTAAATGTTTAGCAGTTTCTAAATTTAACGATTCTACTTTCGAACACCACTGACATCCCACATTTTCATCGCTAACAACAATAAGCCACTCGTATTTAGTTTTAAAATTCCAAAAATGTAATAACGCAGCATCACGAGACGTTCCAACTTTTTCCGATTGGTGTTGAACTTCAGAAGTATCATTTTTTTCTTTTACCTGTTTTGTTTGATTAGAATTAGTAATATTCTCAGCTTGCTGTTCAGGGTTTTTGGTTATTTTTATAGATTTGCTACAAAAGTCATCCAAATTACCTTGCCTTTTCATTCTTAGGTTGAAACAAAGAAAATATTTAATAATTAATTAATAATTAATTAGAAATTTAAATTAATATAAAAACTTCATACTTGCACGTTAAAACTGAATTTAATAGAGATTAAAAGTAAGTGATAACCATTCACCATAAAAATATTTATACTACTAAACTTTTTATTTAGAGTAAATATATCAAAATAAAAATGTATTCAAAAAGGGAAATTCCCTTTTTATTAAAAGAAAAATATTTTTTTTTTACAGAATTTTCCGTTAACCCTTTCAAGCTTAGTGGTTACATACTTTTACTTAAAAACATACTTTTTTTTTAATATACAACAACCGGTATGGAAAATTTTAAAAATGTTAACAACCGGTACGGGCGTACCGGCTGAATATCACCACTGGGTATTCCCCTATAGTTGGGCACATTCGCCACCTAACTTATACAATGGTATAATAAATGATTCTTTCAAGTTATGGGCAAGCTTAGAATTTGAGGGCAATTTCTCAAAACACAAGCAGGAACACCATCTAGACGAGGCTTGTATAAATTGAAATAATCAACAATTGCAAGTCAGTTACCATGTTTCATAAAATGTATTCACACAACATGGAGGAATACAGAAATAGATTATATAAGTAGTTTTACTTGGGAAAATAGCTTTTACACATATGAGGTCATAATTTGTATCAATAACATCAATTTCAGCCAAACTAGAGGTAAACTTATTATGTATAGCTATTATAGCCGAGTTTCCGTAAGTACGATAACATCATAATCTATAATATTAATAGGCTAGGCGATTTCTTGTGAATGATTTTTTTATTTTTTTAATTAATCAACACTCAGGGGATGCCCCCTACAGATGCAGTGCATTGTGTTGATCTCAGGAAAATAGGTTAAGGACGAAAGAGGGAGTAGTGTGTTATTTTTTTTTTGCAGCGACACACCAAAGCCTCTGGTGGGAATCGAACCCACGACCCCTCGCATGATAGGCGAGCACGCTACCTACTCACCTACCGGGGCGCTTGAATGATGTTTTGTTCTACCGTTTTATCCCGATTGTGACCAAACGTATATTATTTGAAAGGTATTTCTTTTTAGCCGTTTTGCAGATTCACAGATTTTTATATTTTTTCCTGTAATTTGAGTAAGTTGCATTTAAAGTTGCTACTAACACATACATAAAATTATGCAATGCTATGTGTGTGTTTATTAAATTTGTTAATGTGTTTGTAATAAAATTGAGTTTGTTTTTTTGTGTAGATTTGTGAATTGGCTACAATAAATTAACATAACTTTAGGGTCTTTATTTAATAAAAAAATATAATTTCCTAGAATTTGCACTCGATTTTCGAGTGCTGGAATCTGCTAGTTTCAATCAAAACTTATTATAAAGATTAGTAAGTTTTGCATTACGTCCGCGTACATTCTGACTTTCCCAGCATTAGTTTCCCGGTTTAATAAGTTGATTTTGGACACAGGATACACAAGTTAACATCAATTTTTGACTTCACATAGAATAATAAGTCATCGGCAGTTGTATCCCGAGCAAGGCGGGGTTTCAAAGCTGTCTACTTTTAAAGTCGCGAAGTCAGACTATTAGAAACATTGTTTGCAAGATTATCCAAATGACCAGCACTCTTACATAAAGATCTTATAACAGGTTTTGAGTTTTTTAATGTTTTTTTTTTTTTTTTTGAATCTCACAAATAAAATATCTATTGTGCAAAATATTATGGAAAATGGAAGATCAAGGGCAAAATATTGGAAGATCAAGGGCAAAATATTAAAAATATAATCATGATATTAAATTAATTTAGTAAGATCAGAAAGAGAGTAAAACCACCAGATGGCTCAAGCCGGAATATCTGGATATAAAGTTAAGCTAGCACGAGCTGTGTAGATAATGATTAAAACACTTTGTAACCATTTTATTATTAAAAAAATAAGTTGATTAAATTTCAGTTCAATTCATATATTTTGTTCAACGTTTGAATCTGTACTAATTAATTAATTAATCCTAAACACATCGTAACTCGCGTGGGCTTATGCGCTGATACACTTACAAAAACATAACAATTACATACTTAAAAAATATTAATATATGATAACATTTATAGAAATATATAGGTTTGATGGACTTTCTATTAGATATCCCAAAATAGTTGGTCGTTTCGATTTTTTTCGTTTTTTTGGTAAGACAAAAATACTGAATAAATTATATTTTAGTTAATGTTCATTATAACCGTATTAGTTAGAAGCCATCAAAGAACTAAATCCACAAAACTCATCAGGGAATTCTTAAAATAATAATCACTAATCGCCTTAAATAACTGTTTGTACGGAATACTTACTTATTGAACAAAATTAATTCTGATGTCCGTTACTTGTTGCTACTTTTATATATTTGAATGTAAAAGGAAAAGGTAAAGGAATATGTACAAACTAAAATAACAACTAAATAAATTCAAGCTGACACAAATTGATTTTTGCTCTTGCTTATACTCGTACGTATTTATATTTCTATTGTATATTTGATTCTAAATGATTTTTTCTGTTTTTGATTTTAATCAATTTTATGGTGTCATTGTAATTCAATATCTGTCAAAACCATAATATCACTAAGAGACTATAATTTTCCCGGATAAAGAATGATAGCAGAAACTAAAACTACCAGCCAGGAATTCAACTGTAACGTATTTCTATTTGTAGCATCAACTGCTGCATAGCATACAAATACATATACATAGCATACATACAAACGTTACACTAATACAAATAAGGCAAACTATGAATCAATTCTTGCTGTACAAATGTATTGACCACGATGAAAACGGGCGTTATCATGCAAATACTGGAAATGTCTAAACGCCAGTAAAACAAATGTCACTCAAAAGTTTGAAAATCATTTGGCAGCAGCATGAAGTGTTTATACATCAATCTCGATTGAATTATAACTGTACCTCAAAACCCACCCAACCAATTTCATGTGGATGCTCTTCAGACAATGAGTAAAATGATTTCTTCGATTCCCAGCAAACTTTTTCAAAAACGGTTTACAAAATTACAGCTGGTCTTGACAGAATCCTATTTGCTGTACACGTTATTGAAAATTACTCTTCTGTAAATATTTGTTGTGATGTCCAGTAGGCAAAAATAGTACAATTAAAATATAAAGTCAATCAAAACGTACAGGTTTAACGCTACACAACTTGTTAATGTTACTCAATGAGCTCCAAGGCTAGCAAAATCATGTATCTCAAGTAATAGCCGAAAGCAAGATTACATTAAATTCTGTTTTTGACACGACAACTTCTGAACTTTTTAATGCCGAAACTAAAATATGATTATTGTGATTCGGATTTCAATGGATTGTAGGGTATAACTGAAAATATCAGTTAAAGTGTTTAAACCATTCAAGAGCACTTAGTCAAATGAAAGTGCCACCCCCAAATGCAATTCTTCGCTCTTTATCGAAGTCATCATCATAATGGTGACATTAAACATACAATTTAAACAAATGACGTATGAAACTCGATAGAAATTAAAGTTAAAAGTCATTATTTTATTGAAAACAACCAAAAAAAATATATATATATATATTAATGCACATGGAATTGGGCGGAGGGGTGGAGAAGTGAATTATTCTTCTTTTTTCTTTATCGTAGTCGTATATTGATTTTGAATAGGATTTTGTTTGTGTGAATTATGAGCAGCAAATGGAATTGAAATTTATTATTGTCGCTTCATAATCACAAATGTTTTATACAGACATCGAGTCGTCCTAGATTTGTATGTAGTACACACATACATATGTTTTTGTGTGTATGTGTGTGTGTTTGTATATTCACTTAATATATCAACATACTCGTACATAAAGTGCTTGTTTTAATGAACTTAAGTGGTGTCGTGCTGTGTTTGCATAAACAGTTAGTGTGAATGTATGTGTCTGTATGTGTGTGTGTGTGTGTGTGTGTATGTAAGTGAATTTGTGAAGTTGTCATAATATGTTTGTCTGTGTGTGTGTGTGTGTGTGTTTGTATTTGGATCTGTAAGTGAATCGGATTAAATGAAATTTTCAAAATCAAAATGAGTATCTGCTTATGTAATTGACATTTATTATGTTTTTGTTGCCTTTGTCGTCCTGTCACAACTTTAGCTTTAGAACTCAGATAATGAAACGCAAACGAAGCATTATTATTAAATTGAAGGATCTCACAAAATGAGTGAGTGAATGAAAAACGATTATTACAGCAATTAACCCTTATTAATTTCTTCATCATTCCACTGAATCTACAAAAGAAGTTCCATACATTTAAATAAAATAAAACAGGTTTTTAACCACTACAGACAAATATTTAATAAGCAATAAAATTTATGCAGATGACTGTGGTAAAATTATGACAGAGTCTAAATAATTATTGCTTTATTTTATTTTTCTGTCAAAATGAATAAATATAAAACATTTTTTATTACACTTGTCGTATGTCCATACTTATACTTATTAATACCCAGTAGAGAAAGTTTATATTACGGTCCCAAATAGTTTCGCCAGCAACTAATATGTGTTTCTAACAGGTCCATAACAAGTACCAAATTTGATATATATGTTCAGTAAGATTCACAAGCGTTATATCACTAGCCGAAATTGTAGTATTTTCTTTAACGTTTCAATTAACTATTTCATGGAATTAATTTGACCATTTTCTACTGGGTTTATTTGTAAGTGTGAACACAAAAGATGCCAGGACGAAACAATGTTAAAATTTACAAATTTATGCAAATTATGAAAATTCTTTCATAAACAAAATTAAAATGTTTCTCATTGCCACTGGACCAAGTACGCATACACATAAACACACACAGACAAGTACACAAACACAAATGGACAAAATGAGAAACCATTTAATTTAATGAAGATGAATTTAATTAAATAAAATTGCAATGAAAATATAACTGCAAATGGTATTTTGTGGAATGCAAGGTAAATGTTTTTCTGCAGAGGTTGCTGAAAATGTTAAATCTGCGGTTGTTACGACAATAGTAAAGACCATTAAGAGAGTTTTGCTGACAGTGCATTAAGCAACAAAAAAAAAAATGAAATAAAATGTATAATGGGTTTATTAAAGTTATTTCAAACGTACTTCTTTGTTGTCATTAGAATACATTTTGGTATATTATATTGTATATTAAGTTTGTACAGTTGCGTTCATTTAAAGGGTAGCACCTGTACATTTGTCAAAATTTATGATGACGAAATTTTTATCCGCCTAATGTCCACAAAAGTGGCTATTGACTTACTTTTAAAAAACTTTATGTAATGGGCAATTCCACGTGACTCAACTTACAGTCTGACATTTTTTCCAGGTATTTAAAATCAATTTTTTCTGATGTTATTCCAAGAATTTTTACAAAAAATATACATAAATAAATTCTAGTATAGCCCAGTCCTCGAAATTCGAGTGCAAGTTATAGGAAATATTATTTTTTCATTCAATTTTTGCCTTCCAATGTTTTTTAATCTATATATATATATAAAATTTATGAATATTTAAATGAGCCTAAAGGTTTGTTAATCAATTTTAGCAATTCACATTCCAACACAGAGCGTCTGATATATAAATCATTCGCATTAACATGGTGTAACGAATTATTATAAATATTTAATTTCTTAATTTTATTATTTCTTATAAAAAAATATTTTATTTTATTTAATTTAATATATTTCTACAGGTTCAACATCATTTTATCATTCCCAGCTTCTCCTCCATATGAACTATGACTATGCCAATTTTCACACTCCTCCGTGCCCACATATTGCTTAAAAAGGGAACTAAAAACCAACATTATTTCAAAGCAACATTATTTTAAAGATACTTTACAAATATTGTATTTTAATACAAGCACTCGTATGATACATATGTTAACACCAATTTTAGGGATATTAGTAATAAAAAAAATTTATTTTAAATCCAAAGAAAACAACTTCAAAATGTGTATGAATGACATGATATTTGAATAAATGAAATATAGGGAAACTACTTTTATTAATTATTACATTCGCGATTAAGATGGAGAGGAAGTATAACAGACAGGACATAACCATATTATCAGATAGTCAAGCTGCTATTCGAGCACTAGGCTCCTATGTAGTAAACTCTAAGTTAGTATGGGACTGTCTGCAAAGACTGAATGAGCTAGGCAGACAGAATAAGGTCAGCCTCTGTTGGGTCCCAGGACATATTGGGATTCGGGGAAATGAGCAAGCGGATGAGCTTGCCAGAAAGGGAGCTACCACAAAACTAATGGGGCCGGAACCGTTTTGTGGAATAGGAAAAGGAGTATGGGAAGGCGTACTCAAAGAATGTGAGAATCATATCAGACGGGAGCTTTTCTCGAGCCACTTGGGCTTAAGGCAATCAAAACTACTGCTAGGTAACTACAACGGTAAGAGATTTGAGTCATGTATCGGACTATCGAAGAACGGACTGAGAATATTAACCGGGATTCTAACCAGTCACTGTAGGCTCAGGGAGCATCTGAGCAGGTTAGGAATTGAAGCGAACCCCATGTGCAGATTTTGCGATGAGAAGGCAGAATCAGCGGAGCACATACTGGTGGATTGTGGAGCTTTAATGCATAAGAGGAAAAAGTACATGGGTTCTTCCAAATACCAGGGAGCGAAATAAAATCACTGGAACCAACCCACATCCTCGAATTTCTGAGGGCTTCAGGATTGGGTGAGATTTTATAGGAACAACTATTAGTAGAGGGCAGTACAATAGATCATTTGGTCGCAGTACTTCCGACACCTCTTTTATACAAATAACAATAAGATGGAGAGGCAAAATTTTGTCTTAAATATACAACAAAAAATTGTATATTTGTCCCAATAATGTTTTTTGGATAACACATAGGATAACGGCGTAGGGAGTGTTAGTCAATTTTACTACACATGCTGATGAAGACCTAAGACTATAATTCACTTTTTGTGGATTGACTCTGGTTCTCGCGATAAACCGCTATTTAAAAAATGAAAGAGGCTTTACCACATATTTTAGCATAACTCGAGAACGGTTTGTCCGATTTGGTTAAATAAAAAATATGAAAATCGTCAGCTAAATTACCTCCAACTAATGTCCACACTGTTTTTTAATTTGGGCAATAGTTTCGGCAATATTCATAAAGTTTTTCCGAAAAAACATTTTTTTTATGTAAAATTAAATATTTTGGTTGTTTTAAAATTCATTAAAAATCAAAAAGAATCAAAATTGCCCTTTTTTAATCTTGTGTTAAAAATATAGATATGTTGCACATAAAACAAGCCATATTTAATTAAAATCGATTTGATTAAATTTACAACTTAGTGATGGAATCACATTTTGATAAAAATTTCTAGATTAAATTTTTTCCAATATTACCCAAATTTAATGGATAATTTGGGTAATATTGAACAAAATTTAACTAAATTTTAAATTAAATCAAAACTTGTTAATCCATACTAATTAAATATGGCTTGTTTTATTTGCAACATATCTATGTTATTAACCTAAGATTTACAATTAAGAAAATTATAGTCGGTCTAGACCGACTATACGATACCCTATACCAAGCGTTTAGAAACTCAATCTCTTAGGCCCAACTAACTGGACATAGAAAATAAGCAAAAACCAAATTTGAGTGGGATTTTTATTAATTTTTTTTGGCTGCAGATATGAAAAAGTTCATATCGGATGATACCTCTATATGGGGACTAGGTCCAAAAATGGACCGATCCTGATCATGTTTGGTAAAGTCTCTTTTATTTTGCAAAAATATATACAAACAAAATTTGAGAAGAATCAGTGCAATATTTTTGTTTTTTAATAGATTTAAGTGAAGATCGGGAAGCAGCTCTATATGGGGCCAAAGGGATCATTTTTGGACTATTCATTAATGGATACAATGAATGCATACAAATCCAATTTGAGTAAGATCTATATGACAATTTGGATCTTATGGCAATTTATGCCGATTTCATAGGGGAAATTTGTATGGGGGCTAGGTCTGAACATGGACCGTTTCTCACCAATTTCAATCGCATTCATCCCATTGCCGATAAAAGCTTACATACCAAATTTCATCAAAATATATTCATATTTGCGACCTGCAGTTTGATTACAAGGTTTACATGGACACACAGACGGACGGACGGACGGACATTGTTAAATCAACTCAGAAAGTGATTCTGATTCGATCGGTATAATTAAAGATGGGTCTAGGTCAAATATTTTTGGTTGTTACAAACAGCAGCACAAAGTCATTATACCCAAACCACATAGTGGTATAGGGTATAAAAAGAGCAATTTTGATTTTTTATGAATTTTAAAACAACATAGATATTTAAATTTTACATAAAAAAAATGTTTTTTTTTTCGGAAAAACTTTACCAATATTGCCGAAATTATTGCCGTAATTAAAAAGCAGTGTATATATAACTTGGAGGTAATTTAGCTGTGGATTTTCATATTTTTTATATAACCATATCGGACAAACCTTTCGTGAGTTATGCTAAAATATGTGGTGAAGCCTCCTTCATTTTTTATATAGCGGATTATCGCGAGAACCAGAGTCTATCCAAAAAAAGTGAATGCGTACTGTGTATGCCGCAGATTGTTTTATTTTATTGTTCCGCAGTGTAATATCTATAATATTAATAGGCTAGGTGATTTCTTGTGACGGATGGTTTGAACTACCATTTTATCCCTATTTTGATCAAACGTATATTATTTGACAGGTACTTCTTTTTAGCCGTTTTGCAAATTTACAGATTTTTTAATTGTTTCCTTTATTTTGAGTAAATTGCATTTAAAGTTGCTACTAACACATACAAAAAATTATGCAATGCTATGAGTGTGTCTATTAAATTTGTTAATGTGTTTGTAATAAAAATGAGTTTGTATTTTGAGTTTATTTGTGAATTGGCTATATTTGATTAGCATACATTTTGGGTCTTTGTTTAATGAAAAAATAAATTTTCCTAGAACTTGCGCTCGAATTTCGATGGCAGGAATCTGCTAGTATGCTTTTATTGGGCCCTTATTATTTATCACTTAATTTATTACAAAATTCGTGCCGTGAAGTTTACGTCTATAATACTAACAACATAATTTTTTCAACAATAGATATACTTCTAAAGAAATTGGAAAAAATTCCAACGAAACATTATATAATCTTAGATATATATAGATTCAAGATATGCTGTTTTTTAGAGCTTCACTACTTTGAGTTAGTAACATTGCTTTATGTGGCAATCGGTAGTTTGACAGCTGATAGTTGCTTCTTGTTTTAATTTGGCTGGTCATTTCATCATGGATAGATTTACACGAGAGAAACACTTGCAAATTATTGAAGTTTTCTATCAAAATATTGGTTCTTTTCATCAAAATTAAAGCGAGTAGGGTCGATTTTAGTGCGCAGAAGACTCATAGACCCATAGGGCCATGGATTCGATAATGTCATCTGTATATATGTGGTATATGTATTCAGCAATCGGATACTCTTAGTGCTCTGGGAATTAAATGCGATGTTCGTTGGAACGAGCATATTTTCCAAGTGTCGAAAGAAGTATTCAAGTGTGTTGGTTTTCTAAAAGGGTGAAAAAATTACTTCGCTCCCTCTGATCTCCTAAAAATCTATACCACTTGCATCTGACCGAAAATAGAATACAACTCCCATTTATGGGCACGAGGTTCAAAGTCTATATTAGAGCTACTGGAACGTATACCAAGGACGGCGTTAATTCTCATTAATGACAGTAGGATATCCAACACTATTGACTATTGGAACATCGTCGGAATATGGGTTGTGTAGCACTGGTCTATAGATACTACCATGGGAAATGTTCTTCCGAGATTAGCGAACTTATTCCAAGTGCCCCAAATTTCAGTTCACTCTACCCACTTCTCCAGTAGATCGCCTCCCTTTGTAGTATATTGTCCAGTTGACCGCACATCGCATTACAGAGAAAATTCGTTAATCGGTCGAACTGGCTGTGTGTGGAATAAACTCCCTGCACAAGTCTTTCCTGACAGTTACAATCTAATAAAATTTAAGTCACATATCCATAAACACTACTCCATATCTCTTCTTTCGCATAATCTATTTTCCTGAGATCAGCACAATGCAGTGTATCTGTAGGGGGCATCCGTTGAATATGGTCAGTAATTAAAAGAAAGGGACTGTGTCCATCCACTGTATGGAAGCTTTTACGAAAGAATCTTGGATTACGAGCTTTTGAGATTCCATTTGTGCAAGAATTAAATCCAAGCGACTATCGTATGCACCTCCAATGCGGCCAATAAGCTAATTAGAAACTGATGTTGAGCTTGATTTTCCATACAAAATTTTGTTCAGCGATGAAGCTCGTTTTTGATTCAATGGGTACATAAACAATCAAAATTGTCGCATTTTGAGTGCTCAATCTTTTGTCCAAACACCATTATATCTACAGAAAGTTAATGTTTTGTTCACTTAAATGGCCTCGTACTTCAATTGGCTGGCATTAATCTTGCTGACATGTGGTTCCAACAGGACGGACTCACATGCAACACAGCGCCAGCTACAATTAATTTGCTCGAAGAAACTTTGGATGATCGCAAATTTCACGTCATGGTAATGGTTATTGGCCGCCAAGATTGTGAGATTTAACTCCATTGGTTTATTTGTTTTTGGCTTATGCAAAGTCACTTGTCTATGTCGATAATCTAGAGACAATTGAAAACCTGAAAATCAAAATCGGTGAATTATTGGTACAACACGGCTGCACATGCTGCGAAAAGTGCGTTCAAATTGGAGTTCCAAATTGCGCCATGGCGCAAATCATATTCAGGTGTTAATGGCATAAACCTATATATCCAATAAATCCAGTTTAATCGAAGTTAGTAATATTGTTCTTTGCTTTACTTTTAGTTAAAGTTCTCTAACTCTAAAAAAAAAACCATTATGTGTAAAATTCTCAAATTATCTGAATACGATTGATACGAATCCAATCGTGAGCTCATTATCTCTTTAATAATATTATATATATGTTACAGAATAGATATTTGTATAAGCTTTCAAATGCTGTGCATTTTCGATCAGTAGTGCCTGATAACTGAAACACAGTTTTATAGCGATGTTTTTTAATGTGACCGATAGCAATTTTTTGGGATGTTTAATGGATGAAAGTTGCGATACAAAATTTTCATAAATACACTTATGTTACTATTAAAATGATCGCAACTGTATGTGTTTATCGTTAAGTTGTTAATGCAATCATTCCGAGCGACTCCACGCAGTAGAGAAATATTTTTTCGAATGTAAATCAAGTGAATGGCTTTAATTCAGCTTTGTTATAATCCTATAAATATCTTTCAGCTTCCTGGTAAAATACAACATCAAAAGGTCAAAAGGTGAGGTGGGAAATGATGTGCTCACAGAAAACATATTTATTGCATCTAGCAAATTAAATGCCGAATTTCGATAAAGTCAATAACCGAATTTCAGTTTCATTAAGAGCCCAACTCTGTTGTCTTAACAGTAAATATTTTATTATAATAGAAAATGCTTAGCTGATGTTAAATTTCTGCTTATATTAACGAAAATACCTTAAAACAATTCAGTTGGCGAATTTTATTTATGTGTACAAAAATGTTTTTTGTTTTAGATGAAAATGTATTTTGTTGCTATTGAGTGGTATTTTATATGGAATATATAATCAAAATGTAATCAATTATTAATTTGCTCAAAATGGCCATTTAAACGAGCAACTTTACCCTGACAGACAGACTTAGATTATTTTTAACTCCACTTGTTAAAAGGGCGGAAATATACAGTGAGTACATTTTTTTTTACATTCGGCGTTAAATTGAACATAAATATGTCACAAGTTTTGTTGTATTCCATTGACGTAGTACAACTTACATGAGTAAAATACATGCAGTACGTTTTCAAGTAATATCAAAAGACTCACAAATTTGACCAGTTTTTTTTATATAACGCATTTGGTCAACAGATAAATTTATTAAATACCGGATGTTATCTATCATTCCGCGAAAACATAATTATTAAACTTCGGGAGAATGGTACAACTGTTGACGGGTAGTTAATAACATTTGATTATCTCTTATTTTCTATGGGCAAGAGACTTTTGAATTAAGTTTGTTTGAGAGTTGTAAATAATTAAGCTATGTTTAAGTTGTTAAGTTCTAAGTTTTAGACCAAAATTAGATTTTTATCTTGAAATATGGATTCCATGTAGTTTTGGCGATACTATTACTTATTCAAAAGCAGTTTGACTATTTTTATAGTCAATGACTTTGTGCTGATGTTTACAACTACCATAAATATTTGACCTAGACCTTTTATTATACCGATCGACTCAGAATCACTTTATGAGTCGATTTAGCGATGGCAGTTCGTCCGTCTGTGTGTTCATGTAAATCTTGTTATCAAACTACAGGTCGCAAATATTAATATATTTTGGCGAAATTTTGTGTATAAGCTTCCGCGAGCCACGGCATGAACGTTATTGAAATTGGTGAAAACAAAATAAACAAAAATATTTTATAGACTTCTCTCAAATTTGGTATTTATATATTTTTGCGAAAAATAAATGACCTTACGAGTGTGGTCAGGATCGGTCCATTTTTTGACCTAGTCCCCATATAAATATAGCATCCGATATGAACTTTTTCATATTCAAATGCAACAAAATTAATAACAATACCAATCAAATCTGGTTTTTGTTTATTTTCTATATCCAATTAGTTTGGCCTAATAGATAGGGTCTCTATAGGGTATCGCATAGTCGGTCTAGACCGACTATAATTTTTTTACTTGTTTTATATTTAAAAAAGTGAAAATAGTAAAACTTTGACATTGCTGCTTGTATTAAGAAACAAAATTGGGGTACACATATGTATGCTGATAAATTGACTCTCTTTTGAACATATCAGTTATAGTAAAGAAAACTATTAAAATAGATAAATTACTACAAATTGAAAAAGCCGGTAAGAAGTGCACTTAAATATTGGTTACATATGGTAAAAACCACTGACTTGACAAGCAATCGGTATTTAGGGTTTACACCATAAGACTTTGCTATATTTTTACCAATGATGTTACAAATCTATACTTAGAAAAGGTACTGTTTCCATTTCGTAGACATCACAAGTCTCAAATAAATTTTTGGTCGAATCGAATCACTGCGCAAAGTGAACTATTAAGAGGAATAATGATAACAACATTTATTTTGAACCAGAATGCCTTAATCAACAACTCCCAAACTCCATCCAATTGAAGACACTGGGCGACTGCCAAATAAAAATCAAAAAGGAGTCTTACTGTTAATAATTTCAGAAATCCAAAATAATAAAATGGAAAAAATATGCTGCAGTAGTTGTAATAAAAGATGTTTAGGGTTTGCTGGGAATAATCGGCAACATTTTTGATGTGTAAACATCTATACGCGCAGGGGGGTAAATTTCTAATTCACAATACAATCTCAAAAACAGCGTAATATGTGAGCTTAAGATCTTACGCGTAACATGTGAGCATTTAGACAAATCGGTGTGACATGATTGTTTGGTGGAAAAAATTATGATATGTAATAAAGTTTTTACAAAATAATATTTTACAAAATAATTTTATATCATATAAAAGTTATAAGAATCAGAGTGAGTGCTAATTTAAAATGAAGTGTTCTTTAATATGGATCTAAATTATATTTGATGAATATCAATTGTTATTATTTCCTGTATCCAAATATTATTATTATCGAAACAGTTTTAGACCTAAGGTGCATTGCACAATTGCAAGCTCACTCAATATTTTTACTATATCTCCTGAACGACGGATTTTAATGTAAGAATTCTTTCTAGACAAACTGTATATCTTGAGAAGAATGCAAGCAACTACAAAAACAAAAATGTTTGACTAACGGTACATAAAATAAATATCAATATTTATGAATACACTTTACTCTCTTGTTCTAAACATCTTCAATTAATTTTTTCATACTTCCAACAAGACTGTTTTGGTCAATTCTTCTTCTACAGTGGTTTAAAAAACTTTTAGTTGAAATCGTTGAATCGTTGTGTCAAGATGCCTCAAAAATTTTCTTAGGGGTTCAGGTCTGTTGAGCAGAGTGTTCTGCTGTCGAAAACACCACTGGATGTCAAATTTCTCCTCTAATATTAAAAATTATATGGAATTAAAGACAAAACCTTTCCCAATTGCTATACGTTAGGGCCATAACCAAATTTTCCGCATAGTACTACGAGGTGGGCAATGATGTTTTATCAACGAAAAACATTATCTTGGGTTATTTTACAAAAAAAAAAACTTCACGCACTAAATTCATTTTCTAAATCAATACAAACAAATTTCTTTAACAAGTTATTTTATTTCGAATCAGAACAAGTTATTAAACTTCATATGCAATGGTTATATTACTAAAAAAAATAACAATATTATATCGTCCTTAATTTATTATTGAAGGATAAAAATTTTAAGTTTAAAGTACGTGTAGATTTGCAAAATGAATATATATCTTGCACAGTTTTTATTACGCGTTCTGCACGGAATCTACACCTATTCTGATTTTTGATTAATGAATCATCTTGTATACAATGTTTAAGAAAGCGTTTTATTGGCGTTTTTGAATTTTGCTAATGACTGGTTTGAAATTTGAAATTTATCTTCGTGAAATCGGTGATCTGAGAACCAAATATCCTACCATTGACCGCTAATAAACTCAGAAATTGGGTACAACTCAGACTGATATTTTGGTATTAGTATAAATGCTAACAGTGTAAGGATGGCCCTCGAATTCTACCGTCCATTGCTGATCGACGAAATAGCTTTCAATTTTATAAATGGAAAATTTGGTTTTTTGAAATATCTGAACGCATTTCCCAATTCAAACAAAGACTACATATCATCACGTCACTTTATGTTTTTGGGGTCAATTTTTTCTTTATTTTGAGTAAAGCTTTGCTTGAGTTCGTTGTAATTGTTGACTAATTCTGGTATTGTAACATATTTTAAATCTAAAATATTATGTTGACAACCAACATATTGCGGCATATTCATTTTAATTGAATACAAATACAAATTTGAAACTTCATGGCTGATGGTGCGTGAACTTTTTTGGCGCCAGCGATAAAGTAAAAGCCTATTCGGCTATAGTTAGCCAATTTTGATACTTCAAAACAATGTTAAAAAGTTACAGCCCTACTGTACATCCTCTTAACAGAAAAATAAACTTTAGCTCCCTTGGCGCTTTGTTATTTTGAGAATTTGTTTCTGCTTCTCAAATTGTATATTTTTATTAAATGTTAAAGTCTTCCAGAAGGTTGCCTTTGACACATTTACGTTCACTAACGTCCTCAAATCCATTAGTAATATAGACGAGTTGCTGACTTTGCTTCAAATACGAGTCTCAGTGCGCAAATAAAGCTTTCGTTTGGCTCCAGGACGATTGTTCGCATGGTATATTTTTGGATCTTTTAAAAAGACTTCGATTAATTTGCGTTCAGATTTGTCTCATTGGTATTCCGCATGTGGTCCGCTAGCTGTATTTATTTGGCGCACCAATGTTTTTTAAAAATTAATAAAATATAGACATGTATAAATAAGTACCTATTCAAAACAAATTGTTCTAAAATATATTTAGAACTTTGAGTATAAAAAACTTGCAATAAACATTTGATTTCGTCAGAATTTAACAAACTGATCTTCTTCTTCTTTATTTGCTAATTCCTTTTTCGAATTTAAGCGACCAATACAATTAAAATTTGTTACATATTTAACATTAAAAAAAACATTTTATATATTATTCAATAGCTCCTCAAAAGCATCTCTATCTGTTGCTTAACTCAGAAGTCTGCCCATTTCTGTTACACGTTTATTTCCGTATTTTATATATGGTCCGTCCAGGGTATTTTGAGTATTCGTCTGTTTGTAATATAAAATGCCATCACGAATCAGTACATACTGTCGTTTCAAAAAAAATATCCTTTAAATACAAAAGATCATACCGAAGAAATAAGCCGTCTATATTTATCAACTAAACAAAAATTTTCTCAAATGAAAAAATTCATCGAACAAAGTAAATCTGAATTAGAAGCCAGTTTTAAAACATCTTGAAGCATTGCTAAAGCCTTATATAGAAGGTGATTTTATAAAAAAAATGAATATAATTGATACGATATCATCGCTTGATCCATATAGTGATAAATTCCGACATCACGAATTATCATCGACCTTCAGATATCCACAATGAATTAATAAAACCCATACACTCTGATTTAATTTAGGTTTTGATGAATCCACTAACAATACAGATCATCCCCAATTAGCAATATTTATTCGGTTTTTGAAAGAAGATGCTGTTGTACAAGAAGAGTTGCTAGATTAAATTCCTTTCAAAGATACAACAAGAGGTACTGATACTAAGTCAGCATTTGATTCTGTAATTCCTTTAGTGCGAATGCAAAAACTAAGTAGTTAGTGTTTCCACTGATGGAACTTCATCAATGGTTGGCAAAATCAACGGATTTTTGGGACTGTTTAAGAAAGATGCAAACTTTCGGACTATATTGCAGTACATTGCATTCTACACCGTGAACATCTTCTTGCAAAATATTTTAATTTTAAAAATGTGTTTCCGCCAGTGGTAACAATCCTAAATTTTATAAAAAAAAAAAAAAAATCTGAAAACCATAGACAATTTAAGAACTTTTTGTATGAACTTAATTTGTACGAAGACTTATCATTTTACTGTTTAATGTATGTATTAATAAAGTTTGTCAATTAGTTAGATCCTATTACTAAATTCTTACACTTAAATGGCTTCAAGACTTAATGTTTTTCACTGATATGATGGAGCACTTATGTGTATGATATAAATCTCTTCAGGGAAAAGGCAATCATATCGGCTATTTGTTTAATACTATTTTTTAATTTCAGAAAAAATTATGACTTTTTAATAGAGATTTGACGTCAAATCATTGCCTCATTTTCAACGTCTTAAAAAATATTGTCAAAACCGTGAAATTCTTCCTGAATCAATTGAGTCATACCTTTCAAAATTAAGTCATCCGATCAATGACTTAGAAAACAGACTTTCTGATTTAAAAGGTATGAATGATTCAATTAAATTTTTATTAAACCCCTTTAAAGTAGATGTAGTTAAAGAAGGCTTGAATGTTGCTAAAGTTATATTTCTTAATAAAGACGAAGGAGAAATGGATTTGATAGGATTGCATTTTGGTTTAAGCTAAACTAACATAAATCTAATACATTGAACCAATTTTGCAAATGTGTACCCATGAAAAAAAATATCCATAACTAAAGACAGCAGCATATCGCTTGTTATCAATTTTTGGCACGACTTTTTTACTATGAAATCCATTACAAAAAAAAAATAAAAAATTATATCATACTAATTTAAACAATACCCATTTAAAAGAGCTCATAAATTCATCTATTAGAAATTATGAACTGAATTTTAATGAAATAGTCAAAACACATCTATCGTTAAACAGAAATATTTAAAACTAAAAAATTACAAATTAAAAAAAATAAAATAAAAAAACATTAAAAACTAAACCCATAAAAACAAAGTTTTTATTAAAGCTCTTTGTTTCCTTATGCATATGAGTTTTGAATCTCACCGCGACTGGGCGTGACATTGCGTGACTATTTTACAATTAATCTTTGCTCACAACAAGTCTATGGAAAAAGTTTCAGATCGATCGGAAGAGGGGAAATGGGTTTTAGGTAACTCCGTGACTGTGCGTGACTTTTCGTGACTGTCGTGACTTTGTCAAAGTTAACCTGTTTTTCGCAGCAAGTGTATGGACAAATTTTCAAATCGATCGGATAAGGGGAAGTGAGGTTTTGATCTCTCCGTGAGTGTGCGTGACTACCCCAAAATTAATCTATAGTCACAACAAGACTATGTTCCAAGTTTCAGATCAATTCGATAAGGGGGAATGGGGTTGCCCCACGACAGACATACAGACAGACAGGCAGAGACTATGAGTGAAAAGAAAGAGTTTAGAAACATTAAAATTTGAAGAAAATAAATATATAATATTAAAAATTCAAAAAAAAAAAATTGAATTACTTCCTAAGTTTGAAGTTTGGATATGAAATATATATAAATCCAACTTTCTGAACTTCTTCATAAATATGCCTAATGCAGGACTTACAAATAAAAATGAATAAAATTAGTTTAAAAAAATTTGGCCGTCCAAAAATTGTAAAAATTGTGTGGACAATGAGCTAAAACCGTGGATGCCCTTCGTATAAAACAATAGTTTGACCTTGCTCAAAGTCAGAAGGCTGCGTACCTCGTGACATTTTAAAGTGTTAAATATTTAATAACTTCAAATATGGAAAATACACTGATGACACTGCCAACTATGATTTTAGTAATCGACCTCAAAATTTTGGAAGGGTTGCAGTTTTCTTACTGTTATAATGTAGCGTTAGTCTCTTGCTGACTGTACGAGTACTCTTCACTACCTACACAGTTTTTCTAAAAAGTATACTTACCTTGAAGTCCGTTTTTCATGGAGATGTAGTAAGAAATTTATTGATCTTGCAATTGCGAAACAGACCTTATTTGCATACATAACATTCACTTCATTAGTTGCCATATTTATATAATATATATATAGGGCGTTTCATGTCAAGTGATCCAACTTTTGAAACCGATGTCTTCCGATCGGGATGAAATTTTCACCAAGGTAAGTCCTATTAGATAGTAACATAATTTTTTTTAGACACAATTTTTCGACAAGATTGGTCCAGAACTCTCTGAGTTAGAGGGGGTCAAAATATGACATTTTGTCCAAACAGGTGTTTTCTCTCGTACCTCTAAAGTGAGTCAACTCAAAATTTTTCAATTTTCACTCTTGCAGTGAAAACGATACACAGTGGTCATATCTATCCACTGTAAAAATCTTACATCGATTCTTCTAGTCTTTCGCAAAAAAAACAAGTAAGAAAATTATAGTCGGTCTAGACCGACTATACGATACCCTATACCATGCGTTTAGAGACTCTATATCTCAGGCACAACTAACTGCATATAAAAAATAAGCATAAACCAAATTTGAGTGGGATTTTTATTAATTTTTTTGGCTGCAGATATGAAAAAGTTTATATCGAATGCTATATCTGAATGGGGACTAGGCCCAAAAATGGACCGATCCTGATCATGTTTGGTAAGGTCTCTTGAATTTTGCAAAAATATATACAAACAAAATTTGAGAAGAATCAGTGCAATATTTTTGTTTTTTGATAGATTTAAGTGAAGATCGGGAAGCAGCTCTATATGGGGCCTATGACTAAGAGTTGTCCCATAGGGATCATTTTTGAACTACTGATTAATGGATGTAATAAACACATACAAACCCAATTTGACTAAGATTTATATGATAATTTGGATCTTATGGCAATTTAAGTCGATTTCATAGGGGTCATTTGTATGGGGGCTAGGTCTGACCATGGACCGATTCTCACCAACTTCAACAGCGTTCATTCTATGGCCGATAAATCGAATCAGATAGTGATTCTGATTCGATCGGTATAATTAAAGATGGGTCTAGGTCAAATATTTTTGGTAGTTACAAACAGCAGAACAAAGTCATTATACCCAAACCACATAGTGGTATAGGGTATAAATACAGTTGTAACCCTCTTTGTGTTATAAGAGTAGCTTCTTTAGAACCCACTAAAAAGACATATTTTGAGTTGCACCCAAAAAACTTGTTATTTTTTATGATCACTGAAAAAATCGCAAAAACAACTACTGTTGTATACTTATTATTTGCAATTCTTTGCAATGAAAAAACTGTTTTTATATTTTATAGTAAAAAAAATTTATAGTTAAAAAAAAAACCGTTTTTTGCCTCTACTGAAAATTTGTCAATTTTGATTTGACTCACTTTAGAAATACAGGTGCGACATGTAACTTTTTATCTATTGTTCTTCGCAAAATTTGTCCCGAATAGTTTAGATAGCTATACCCAGTCTTTCATCCAGCTTATTTATCCCCTTTGTTTGCTGCTTTTTTGCCAAACTTTTTTTGGCGTTATTAAGTTCAGTTAGAAACACTTACACACTAATAGGAAAAAATTAAAATTAGTTCATATGCTAAAAATTGAGTTACAAAACATTTTTTTTTTGATAGATATTCAAACCTAAGCTTTCTTTTGTGCAAAAAAGGGTCTTTTTGAAAAAAGTAAAAAAAATTTTGATTTTGCAAAAAAAATTCAAAAAATTTTTTTAATATTTTAAAATTTTTTTCAGAAAGATTGAAGAAATAGCTATCTTAACTGTAATATATATCATTGAATAATATAGTCGAGTTTGGGCAATTTATATTTTCTTATTTTTGTTTTTTTAGTTAACATAAGCTAAGTAGTTTTTTTAATATAAATAACCTACTATTTGAAAAATGTTAAAATTTAGTTGCTAATATGTATCACTGAATTCACTGAAGTTTAAATATTTTTGAGAATAAAACTAAATAGCTTGAGCACTTATTGATTTTCTTCTAAGCAGATTCTCACGACTAAAGCATTTAAACGTATTGTTTTGCAAAGGCTCATTCTCCAGGCTTATATTAATATGAAATAATTGTGGATTATTGTGTAATGTTTTACTCACCATAGCTATCAATGAAATATCAAAAAAAAAAAGTAAATAATAATAATAATAAAATAAAGAATAATCTCGGCAATTATGTTAACCATTATAATCGTATGTATTTGAATTAATTTTTTTTTATTATTTTAAATTTATAAATATTTGTCTGTTATACATGTTCTCTTAATAGTAATTTCATTATTTATTCAATTTGTAATAGTTTTACAATCAGTATATATATGTATATATTTAATTGTTTCTGGTTTGTTGCAAGAGATTTTAATTTATATTTTGTAATTTAAAAATAATATTTAAATAAATAGATTTTTTTTTAAATGTGTGTATTTTTTTTTTAAATAAAAACAAAAATATTTTTTATTCAATTAAGCGTATTTGTCATATTAATGCTTTTTAAACAAACCTTAAAATTAAATAATAATTTTGATTTTTTAATACTTATATTCCACTATTATTGTAAATGTTTCACTATTGAGCAGCGTTATCTCAATGCGACTCAAGCTATGCAATTGGGAGTTTGTAACATTATGAAATTATTTTGTAGCTAGGTATTTTTAATTATATACATATTTATAGCCTAAAAACTAAAAATCCTCTCAAATCAAGCCCCCTAAAAACTGGAAAATTCAACTGCAATTATATTTGTAGTTCTAAAAGCAGTCATTTTTCTTATAGTCCTATCTGTTGTTGATGAAATTACACTTTTTTGTGTACCTTTTTGTAGAAATATTTCAGAGAATATATTCAATTGGATATTTGACAAATTTTTTATTAAAAAATTCTTATATTCGATTTATATCATTTTAATCATTGAGTTAGAAATTAAATCACGCTCAAGATCAAATGTTTTTACTTTAAATAAAGCAAAATACATGGACTTTTGGATACTGATAAGGGTTGGTGACTCAACCCAAAACAGCTGTATAACATTTCATGCAGAATATAGATTAATTTGTAAAACAAATGTGCCAGTGTGTTTTGCTTTTTTAAAGAAAAACATTTGATCTTGAGCCTGATTTAATTTCAAACTCAAATTTTGTTTTAATTGCAATTTCATTAAAAACAACTACAACTTAAGGGGCTATGATTTATGACGGGCTGCCATATTGAAATATTATTTAATATTTATTATTTATATTACAAATTATATTTTAGCTAAGAAACAGTAATGTCAGCGTAGGCCTACCATACTGAAATAAAATAACTGGAATGATGTAGTGCCAATTTAACCATACTATTTATTAGACTCACGCTATGACCGATAGATAACAAAGTATTAGATTCTATATTTGTTATCCTATTATTTATCTAGCGGTATTCATATCGCAGCTGTACCTCTAAAGTGAGTCAACTCAAAATTTTTAAACTTTCACTTTTTGCAAGAAAACGATACACAGTGGTCATATCTATCCACTGTAAAAATCATACATCGCAAAAAAAAATACGGTTGTAACCCTCTTTGTGTTATAAGAATAGCTTCTTTAGAATCCACTAAAAAGACATATTTTGAGTTGCACCCAAAAAACTTGTTATTTTTGACGATTACTGAAAAAATCGCAAAAACTACTACTTTTATACAAGGTTCAGAAAATACACACATGAAACACACAATGTTCTGTTCAAAAGCAGCCAACACATATCTTAATTTTCATATCAATTATGTGCGTTTCTAAATTTTCTACGGTGCCCAACACAACCATGACTGTGTTCGTTTTAATATTTCGTTATTTACACGAACATTTTTGTATCACATACTTTTTGTTTCAATCACACATAAAGCACACATTTTTGAGTGTTGCTTTATTTGAAGTTCATGTTCTGGTACGTGTAGTGAAAAAAAACACAGAACATGTACAATAAACAGGTTCGAGTTCAGTCACAGTCATGGTTGTGTTGGGCACCGAAGAAAATTTAAAAACAAACATAATTGGTATGAAAATAAAAATATGTGTGTGTTGGTCTAAGTTATGTTTGTTTACATATATGTACGAGTTTTTTATTCAGTGTGTGTTTTTTTCTGAACTCTGCTTTTATATACTTATTATTCGCAATTCTTTACAATGAAAAAACTGTTTTTAAATTTTTTAATAAATATTAAAAAAAAAAAACATTTTTTGCCTCTACTGAAAATTTGTAAATTTTGAGTTGACTCACTTTAGAGGTACAGGTGCGATATATAGCATTCAGGAAATATGATTGGGGCCATAATCATTATATGTTTGTCGCGTTTACGTATGAGATAGAGAACATATGTTCCGAAACAAACGATTAAACTTTTTGTATTCTTTCCTGCTCCATATTCCGTGGAGCAACAGTTTAAATATGTTTTGAATGCTGTAGTTCTTTCCTTATGCTGGGACATGGTTATAAATGCTGAGACATTTTTAGAAGTACTTAGTTCGGTTGTGGTATAGTTTGGAGATGGACAATTAAAAAAATTTAAATGGATTTTAATTTTAATGCCACTTTATTTCTCCTATCAGACAGTATTGATATCTGAGATTTTAACCGGGTTTAAATATAAATTATGGCCCTTTTAATGGTATGTTGTTAAAACAAATTTCTCCGATGTATGCATCGAAAAGTGCAAATAATCTTTTTATACCCTATACCACTATGTGGTTTGGGTATAATGATTTTGTGCTGCTGTTTGTAACAACCAAAAATATTAGACCTACACCCATCTTTAATTATACCGATCGAATCAGAATCACTTTCTGATTCGATTTAACGATGTCCGTCCGTCCGTCCGTCCGTCCGTCCGTCTGTGTGTCCATGTAAAGCTTGTAATCAAACTGCAGGTCGCAAATATGATATTTTGACGAAATTTGGTATTTGATCTTTTATCGGCCATGGGATGAACGCTATTGAAATTGGTGAGAATCGGTCCATGTTCAGACCTAGCCCCCATACAAATGACCCCTATGAATTTAACATAAATTGCTATAAGATCCAAATTATCATACAAATCTTAGTCAAATTGGGTTTGTATGTATATATTACATCCATTAATCAGTAGTCCAGAAATGATCCCTATTGGACAACTCTTAGTCATAGGCCCCATATAGAGCTGCTTCCCGACCTTCACTTAAACTTATCAAAAAACAAAAATATTGCACTGATTCTTCTCAAATTTTGTTTGTATATATTTTTGCAAAATACAAGAGACTTTACAAAATATGGTCAGGATCGGTCCATTTTTGGGCCTAGTCCCCATATAGATATAGCATCCGATATGAAGTTTTTCAAATCTGCAGCCGAAAAAATTAATAAAAATCCCACTCAAATTTGGTTTATGCTTATTTTCTATATCCAGTTAGTTGGACCTGAGAGATAGGGTCTCTAAACGCATGGTATAGGGTATCGTATAGTCGGTCTAGACCGACTATAATTTTCTTACTTGTTTTCATATGAAGTTAATTTTCCTATTAAAGTTTTTTTCTAGTATGTTCTGCAATATCTGTAGATTTTAATAAATGTTTCATAGATAACAAAGGGCAACATTATTTCTGTGGCATAAGATTTCTTAGTCAATTTTGCTACATATGTTGATGAAAATCTAGGGCCATAATTCACATTGTTTCAATTAAAAATGGTTCTAACGATAAACCACTATTTTAACAATGAAAGAGTTTTCACGACATATTTTAGAATAACGCAAGAACAATTTGTTCGATGTGGGTAAATAAAAACATCAAAAACTCCAACTAAGTTATCTCTAAGTTACCTCTATACTGTTTTTTAGTTTCGGAAATATTCAGAAAGTTTTTCCGACAAAAACCTTTTTTTATGCAATATTGAATTATATGTTGTTCTAAACTCGTAAAAAAACAAAAACAACAAATTTTTGTTAGTTTTTATGTATTGTCGATCTTGTGTTGTAATAATAATTAGTTATTTATAGTTCGGTTCGAGATCATGTATACATTTTCTAATACTAGAAAAGATAATACTTTATGCAATGTAAGAGAAATTTGGAAAAAATTGAAGACAGCGCTAGATGGACGATGAACAAGTCGCTTTGTTCGAAAGTAGCTACTCCATCTAGCGCTGTCTTCAATTTTTTCCAAATTTCTCTTACATTGCATAAAGTATTATCTTTTCTAGTATTTAGAAAATGTATACATGATCTCGAACCGAACTATAAATAACTAATTATTATTACAACAAATTTTTTTTTTTTATATCTTTAGTTTTAAACATATTTATGTTACAAATAAAACAAGAAACATTTCGACTTTTGCTTTAAGTCACAATTTAGTAATCGTAGGTACAGTGAAAACTCTCTATAGTGGACAGCTAAGGTCGCCCCGAAATTTATCCATTTTTGAGATGTGTCCACCTAAGGAAAGGTCTAATAAAAAACTTAATATATTTTTTTTCGTTTATTTAAGACAAGAAACAAAAAGTATCATAAATATATAATATAAATTAAAGTAATATTTTTTTAAATTCAGCGGTACATATGTAGTATCTTATGATAAATAATGTTTTGTTATTTCTAATTTGTATTCGTTTAAAAAAAATATTTAAAATTTTCTGTTTTAAATTCGGAAGCAGTTTTCAAATTGTTTTAAATAGTTATATGCCTTAAAATCAGTCAATAAAAATTGTTTTACATTATGAAGATGTTTAAGAGTCGCAATAGAATATGTTACTTTGATAGGTACGATCATCCAGTTTTATTTTTCAGTAATTTCTTGTTCAGATTCGCTCTCTGTATTTTCAGTTTCAATTGGCATTTTGTCATCTTCGGTATTTCGATTTATACGCACTAAAAATTGTGATTCTGTTAAATGCATGTCATCCCCGTCATCAAATTTAGAAGAATTGTAAACATATTTATCAAAATCAGTTTTGCGAATAGAATTTTGAATTGTTTTAACAGTAACTTTTATCTATGCATCTTCCACAAAAAATATAATTTTCAAGAATGTCCTTTATTATTATTATTATTATTATTTTTCGAAGCGTCTAAATTTGCTTCTTAATTTGATAGAATAATTTTGGCAATAAAACTGCAAGAATGAGATTTAAAACTTCGAATAATTCCTTGATCTAAAGGCTGACGCATTTTACGATCGAATTGCTGTAAGTAATCATTCTTTTCATACAGGCCTTCTTTGATTTCCAAATTACTGGTAAGTCTGGAATAGGGGGTTTCCTAAATGATTTTCCAATTACTAAAAGCATTTCCTTTTGTTCCGTCATGCTAACAAAGAAAAGCACCGATAACCTTTCCTTATCCAGTTTACCTGCTGTGCTCTCATCAGCATTGTACACATTTTCGGGTTCAAACAATAATTGTAGCAATAATTTTTCTTTAAACTTGTTATCATCAGATACAGACGCTGATTCGCCCTAAATTTCTTTAAAACTTGTATTGTGTTTTTTAAACCACTTTTTTAGTCAAGCGTTTGATGGGACAAACGTTGATATTCCCAATTTTATGGCGATTTGTTTCACTTTTTCTTGAACAAGAGTTCCAGAGTATCCTGAAATGTTTTTTGATCGAATTTTGGAAAACCACAAAAGGCACAGCTTTTCGACCTTTGATTATCCCACAGAAATCTACAGTAAATTGTTCTTGCTTCTCAATATGTTGGCTACTTGATATTCTTTCAAAGAAGATAGCTATAAATTAAATCTACACTTAAATACAATTACATACAATTACATAATTACAAATCTTTCTGCTAGTTTCCGAACATTTACCTTTCTTTGAGGATTCAATAATTTCCACTTTTTCTTTTAATGTCAACCACAAAAAGTAAATTCCGTAAATTCCCAACACACAGCAGAAAAACATGCATATGCAGTTGCTTCAGAGTTGGCAGATGAATAATATTTGAAAACAAACCAAAAATATGCAAAAGCGATGCCAGATTTTCGAAATCATACAAAAACATTTAATATTATTTGTGATTCTATGAAAATGTCCACATAATGGAGGGTTTTCCACCAAAATATATAAAAAGTGTTTGTTCATATCCACATAAGGGAGTGCCCACCCGTAGATGGTTCATTCACATGGAAATTATTATTTGGTGTTACGTTGCCGTGTATATAGAGTGTCCACTATAGGAAGTTTTCATTGTATATCATTTTAATAACAAAGAATAATAAAATTACAGAATTATAAAAGCACGAGTTTAAAAAATCTTTTCAAGTATAGGAACACTACATAATAGAAATAAATTAGTTTCGATTCGATTAGATCATTCAACAAAATTTAGGCAAGACTATGAAAACGTCGAGCTCGTTTTAGAGAAAATTTCATATCAATGGTCAACATCAGTGGTCTGTCTGTGTAAATTTAAAGATGGTACATTTTTTTTGGGTCAACAAACTCAAATATAAATATTTCTGTTTTCTTTGTCTGTAGGAAAGACTGAACTTCGAGAATAAATATGACTGTAGGAAAGGTTAACATCGTGCATGAAACTATAATAAGTCGAAAAAAAATCAACCTTCCACCTCAGCACATTAAACTTGGGCTTATAGAACGGTATGTAAAAGCTTTAGAAGCTTTATTACAGAAAACTTAAAAGCAGACGTTTTTGACGGGCCGCAAATCCGTACTCTATTAAACGACGATGCAACTGGAAGCATGGATATACTTTGTATCAGTTAGAGAATCACAAAACTGAAAAATATACCAAAATTTCATAAAAACTGCATCAGAATTTCCAAAAACTATGATATAAAAAACTAGGATATATGAAAACTAGGGTAGATGAATGTCAAGGTGCATTGTATTATTTGCGCAATCATTTGGATAAATTTCCTTAAAACCTTGGCGAATAGAGTGAAGAACAATAGGATTGATCCCACAACGATATCAAGATTATGGAGAAACTTGCAAAGGGACTCGTGTTTTTTTATAATTATGTAATTTTATTATTCTTTGTGTTATTGACATTAATTTAGAAATTATTATCTAAATCAGATACCATCATTAAATTGTAAATTGAACCAAAGCTTGTAAAACAGTGTTAATGAAATATGGCTTGTTTTATTCATATATGCCTCATTTGAGAAACGTGGCTAAATAACAAAATATCAATAAAACATAATGATTCTTACTGCTATAGAAGTGATCGTGAAGACAAGACTTTACACTGGATCTATTTATAACGAATATCGCAAACTACCTTTCACCAGTAACAGTAATCAATGATTTGAGCTCTGACCATCTTCCTATCAAAATAACTATAAAGCGAGACTTCCGACCTGTGCAAAAATCATATATTGATTTCAATAGATATTCATCATTTATTGGAAGAAATTTAATTATTCCAAATGATAATAATTACAATGGTGAACAAAGCGAGTCAAAGATTTCAACATTTTACGATACTATCAAAGCTGCAATCACAGCATTCCTAACAGAATAATTAAAATAAACTCAACAACACTATAAATCATATGTAAATCATATGATTCAAATAAGGAATGCTTACAGATGGAATTGGAAATATTTTCGGAACACATATCTGAAGAAATAATTAAATGGAGAAACAACTTCTGGAACAACAACCTTTCAAATCGCGATTAAGGATACTCTCCTTTTTTGAATATCTCAAAAATTCTAAAGAAGGAAGCCCAACGTCAATTTCTATACTCCACTTGAAAAATGTGAAATACTGAGCTGAGCAAACTTTTTAGCGAGAACCATTCCATATCATCAAAACTTAGTGATGCGTCAACTATTTCCATGGCAGATACAGCGGTTGTCAATTTGGAATCAACCGTTTCGGACCCTCGAGATGATTTATCTATTTCTATGCATAAGGTCTTTAACATCACAAAACGGTTGAAGTCAAAAAAATCGTCTGGACTGGACGGAATAAGCAATAAATGTCCAAGAGCCTTGCCAAAAAAAAAAGGGATTCAGCTACTATCCAAAAATTTTAAACATTCCAAGGTCATACCAATATTATTCTTAGAGGCCAATAAGACTTTTATCCTCATTAAGTAAAATTCTGGAGAAAATAATAAAAGAACATCTTACTAATTTTAATGATGTATATGATATTTTACCAAAACAGCTATTCGGATTTCATAGGCAACATAACACAATTTATCCACTGATCCGAATACGGGACTTAGTAACTTCAAATTTAAATAATGGAAAATCTACTGGGATGGTTCTGCTTGACACTAAAGCTGCCTTTGACTCGGTATGGCATAACGGATTGGTTATAAATGTCGAAAGACATTTATGTTATTTGCCCACAGTGTTCGTGAATTTCTTCAATATTATACAATATCTATACGTCTGATATTCCATCATTAAGTAATTGCGCTACTTCCAGTTTTGCTGATGATACTGCTATTCTCAGTTCAGCATCCTTTCAGCAAATATTCTACCCAGCCTTCAATGCGCATTATTGAAAGTGGAAAATGGAAAATAATCGTAAATTCACAAAAAACCCAGGCAATCACTTTTCTAAACGACATAAACCTTGCTTTTTACCTCAGCAACCAATTTCGTTTAATAATAATTTGGTCCCGTGGTAGAACAAAGTAAAATATTTGGGTATGATTTTAGATTCCAAGTTCAGTTGAAATTAACAAAATAATAAAATATAAGATCCAAACTCAGCACTGGAAACAAAACCCTTATATAAAATCAATATTTAACGCCATTATGTTTTATGCTGCTCCTTTGTGGTCTACTGCAGATCAGTGTCACATAAAAATTACAAGTAACGCAAAATAAACTGTAAAAATGATTCATAATATGCCCTGGAATTATTGCACCCAACGTCGAACTAGTCAATACCTGTATTCAATAGCTTAATCTAATATTTACAACAGATGTCGCAACTTTGAGTACAATCAAATTAATGAACTGATCTCATCGTAATTTTATCCTCTTACTTTGTCTTCTTTTATAACAAAAAAAAGGTTTTTTGAAAATTTTTTCCTCCATCTTTAAACAATGTTAATAAAATTGCAAATTAATTATAAAAATTGTTATTGACTATTTAAGTAGAAAAGGAAAATGTATCCCAAACTCTAAAAATATATTGTAAAATTTCGCTTTACATTAATGCTATATAAATAACACCAATTTAACTGAATTGCTTGTTTTACTTGCAACACATCTATATTTATAACTAAAGATCAGAAAAAGAGCAATCATGTCGTGTTAGATTATTTACGAATTTTAAAACGATAAAAAAAATTTACTTTGTATTTCCGAAACTAATGAGCTAATTAATAAACAGTATAGGACAACTTGGAGATAATTCATCTGCGGATTTTCAGATTTTTTACTTAACTAAGTCCGACAAATTGTTCTCGAGTTATGCTAAAATATGTGATAAAACTCATTAATTTTTAAAATAGTGGTTTATCGCGAGAATCAGAGTCAATTCGAACAATGTGAATTATAGAATTAAAAGTTTTTCCAAAATTTATACCGCAGAAAAAAAGTCTCATTTTTTCATCCTGTGTAATCTATCTCATAATTTGACACATTTTTATTATGAATTTATGATATTTATTTTCCTATTTTGAAAAGTTTTTCATATAGCAAATTCATATTATTGTTTTCTAGTTTTCTAGTTTATGTATTTGACTGCAACTGTGGATAATATTTAAAAGCTTATACTAGCACCTTTACGAGTTAAGGTCACCTTCGATGTTGTTTTTGTTTGTTTTAATATAATTCATAAATCACTATCATCGAACGCATACATTTTCTTTAAAATTAATAATAATAAATGGCATGTAAATTGTAACACATTAGAATAATCATAATCTAAATTTGTAGTTAAGCAATCAATGAGAAAGAAGAACCAGCCATATTAAAGGAAAACATATAAATAGAAAGCGCTTGTCTGTAGCAGAGAAAAATAAATTTATGTACGTTTTTGTTTTATAGCAAAATGAATATTGGGGGGAGGCAAACTCTGCTAGTATGGGTGATATGTTTTTATTGTCTTATTTTAACATTAAATAAAGCAAAAATATGAATAATTTCAAGTCAATCTTTTAATGTTTATACAATATAAATATGTGTTTATTATTTAATATGTATGTAATATGTAAAACTAATAACTCTTAATAACTTTTACTAAATATTTTGCAAACAATTCTATTTTGCAGGCTGACGCATTTTTTACATTTCTTGTTGGTAATTTATTGAACGCTTTCTGATATTTATTGTGGTATTTTTTAACAGAGTGATTATTACAACTGTCTCCTATGAAATGCATTTTCTATCCTAACCTTAAGACTATTTTGGCTTTTTACAACACTATAGAAAATTATATAAATCTTCTTTACGCTCGCCATCTCAACAGCAGAAAAACTAGTAAATAACCACATAAGATTAAAGCATTCGTTGGCTTAGAAGTCATGACTAGAATGGCAAAAAAATATGAAAATCGGGAAGAGAAAGAGAGAAAGAAAGGAAAGACATGTGTATTTGTAACAAATGAACAATGACAATTAAGCGAATTTAAACAAAAGATATTAGTTATAAACTAACCTGTAGTATCAGCTAAATGATTGGGAGGATGTTCCGTGTAAAACGTACTTTTTCCTATCGCCAAAGAACCTTTTCGTTCAATGGCATTGCCAGGTGGTCCAAAACCTGGTAAGCTATTACCAGCTATCGATGATATGGATGCTGTGGCACCATGCGATGATGATAGTGAAGAAGATGACGATGATGATGAAGTGCCACTACCAACTAATTCATTTTTTATCGAATGTACCTCATTTTGCAATAATTTTAAAGAATCATTGCGTACAGGAATAACGATGTCTACAAAAAGTTTATCAAACAAAAAAAAAAAAAAAGACAAAAAAGTACTGTCAGTCATTTGAAATTATTTTTTCATATCCTTTTTAAACATTTTCAGCCGTTTTTCTTTTATATGATTTTAAAAGTACTAAAGATTTCTTTAACTTACTTTCTCTTGTTTCGATTGTTGCGTGTGTCACTTGCTTCGAGGGCGTAGACGGCAAGGGTATTTCTGGAAAGAAAAAAAGAATTCATTATGCATTTGCTATTAAATATTTATCTATGGGTAATCAATTATTCTTTCATTTTCTCCTTTTTTTATATTTTGCTTTCGAGCACCAAGAGGTTTTTCATTTTTGCGGAATATTTGTTCTTTTTTTCAGATTTTCTCAAGGTCAGTAAGAGGTGTCGAAAATCGATTTTATTCTAAAATTAAGGTTTTGAAAATTATGTTTTCTTGTTCTGGTGCTTTATTTACACAAAATTGGAAAAAGTCAGTTCTGAAGATTATTAATAGTTTAAGGATCACACTATAACCCAAAAGTATTTCCCAAGGCAAACCTCAATTTTTCGAGATTGACGTAGAATTATATCCATTTGATAGCTATCGCAAAACCTTTGATTTGAAACCACTTGCTACTATAGGGGAAATATTATAAAATTAAAAACAAAACTAAAACAAAATCACTCTTTTTAATGGGGCGTGGTAAAGAAGATGAAAGCATATATTTCTAATCTAAAAAATATATTCTTTCTAAATGAAATTGTCCTACTTAGGGCAACCTGCATATATCTGAAATATACTCATACTTGCACTTTTAGGTTACACTCACTATTAACATAGATACTCACTTAAAGTCAGGCCTCCAAGCAGTGGTTAAGAATCAGCTTTATACCATGCAGCTTACACTTCGCATCAACTTCAATCGTTATTTTATAAGGTTCTCTCGCATTTCAATGAGTTTTGACCAACATGTTTGAACATTACATGAAAATCGAAATAGTCGGCATTTCGTAGAATTATACCTGTGGTTTTCTGGAATACCGCGTATGTCCATTTTTGTCAGTTTTGAGTTAACGATGCCAAATATAATAATTTTTAACGCTCTTTACATGTGTTTAATTTAGAAAAAAAATATTGATAATTTCTGAGTTTTTCTTTAAATAACGACGTAACTTAAATGTTTATTAAATTAATTTGCAGCACTGTTGACGTATGTCAACCCACGTTTGATCGCTGACAAATTATTTTCTCAGAAAACGACACATAGCGACATACGTTGTTATTAATGAAAAAAAATTGAAAATAATTTTGGATTATTTTTCAGTTTATAACCACTTATAACTGTTGTGTTTATTTCTGTTATTTGTTGTCCTATTATTCTTGATACGTTGCTATATTCTCACCCTAACTCCCGTTAATTTTCTGTTGACGAAAAAAAATCTATTTTTCAAGCAACAACAACTAATGTCTACATGGGTGGTTGCATTGGTAGTTTTCTTTTTCAAAGAAACAACGTTTGTCGACATAAGTTGTTTTACTTGCACACACTTTAATTGTTATTTACATATTGTTTTTTCGTCCTTCTCTAGGATCTATTCCTCTTAAGATTTTTGACTCAAAGTTTTATATAAAATATTTATTGCCCATATCTACAGGACTGTTAAATAAAAAGCTCAAAAATATTTATATCGAGCCCATAATTTCAAATATAACGTTTTTGGCTCTCCTGAACGTATTGATTTTATAACATAAGCGGTTATTCTAGAAAAGCACAGATATAACAGATATAATTTTACGCCAATATATTGCCTATTCCTCTATTAATTGAGTTTTGAACTTGAAAGATAATGAATTATTCTAATAATTTTTACCACGACTAATATTTTCCGGTAATTTTCAAAGTAATTTATCGTCAAGCACACCAAAGAAAGAAAGGAAAACAAAAGTAAAAAAAATAACATTCTATAACATAATTTTGAAGAAAAAAATCAATATCCGCGACTTAGACCGATCTATAAAATCTCTGAAAAAAAATCTCAATAATTCTTAAAATTATGATGTGGTCGAATAAGCTGGAATATTCATACTATGTACCACTATGTTATGTGGTTAGAATATAACGACTTTATGCTGATGTTTGCAACTGATCGACTTAAAATCATTTTGTGAGACAATTTAGCGATGTCTGCCCGTCCGTCTGTCCTTCTGTCCGTCTGTGTTTCCATGCAAACCTTATTATCAAACTACAGGGTTCAGGTTTCATTTTAATGAAATTTTGTTTATAAGCTTCTAACGACCATATGACGAAAGCTATTGAAATTGGTGAAAATCAGTGCATGTCCAAACATAGTCCCCATACAAATGACCTCTATGAGATCGAATTAAATTGCCGTTAATCAGTAGTCCAAAAATAAACCCTATAGGACAATTCTTAGTCATAGCCCCCATATAAAGCTGCCTCCCAATCATCACTTAAAGCTATTAAAAAAACAAAAGAGTTGCACAGATTTTTCACAAATTTGCAAAAAAAAAAACCACGTGAATCCGATCACAGGGGAGATGTTTAAACATCTATACGCTCAGGGGGAAAAATACAAAAATAAAAAAATAATAATATACACATATTACAAAAATAAGAAATAACAACAATAATATACCAAAATACAAAGTGTATCAAAGCAGGATGGAGGTAAAATTAATTCTCTTAAAAATTTCAATGAAAATTAGGTCCCTGTTTTAGAACAAAACGTTTTTATAACGTTATTCGCTCCCTCATTTTATCTCCAAACACTTCCTTTTTACTGTTATTCGTTTATTATACCCTATACCTCTATGTGGTTTGGGTATAATGAGTTTGTGCTGCTGTTCGTAACTACCAAAAATATTTTAACACTAAACACATATTTTATTATACCGATCGACTCAGAATCACTTTCTGAGTCGATTTATCGATGCCCGTCCGTCTGTGGGTCCATGTAAACGTAAAACTACAAACTATAGGTCGCAAATATTTTATGAAATTTGGTATACAAGCTTTTATCAGCTATGGGATGAACGCTGTAGAAATTGGTGAAATTCGGTCCATGTTCAGACCTAGTGCCCATACAAATGACCCCTATGAAATCGATTTAAATTGCCACAAGATCCAAATTATCACATAGATCTCAGTCAAATTGCGATTGTGTATGTTTATTACATCTATTTATCATTTTTCCAAAAATGAACCCCATATGGCAATTTTTTGTCATAGCCCCCGTACAAAGCTGCTTCCATAGATTTTTCTCAAATTTGGTTTCTATATATTTTTTCAAAATATAAGTGACTTTACCAAATATGGTCAGGATCGGTCCATTTTTCAACCTAGTCCCCATATAAATATAGCAACCGATATGAACTTTTTCATATCTGCAGCCAAAATAATTAATAAAAATCCCACTCAAAATTGGTTTATGCTTATTTTCTATAACCAATTAGTTGGATTGAAGAGATAGGGTCTCTAAACCATCGTATAGGGTATCGTATAGTCGGTCTGGACCGACTTTAATTTTCTCACGTGAATTTATATTAAATACACTGATAATTGCTTAATATATATGGAACAAATTGTAATGTTGTGAATAATTATAAATGATTGAGGAAATTAATTATACTGATATAGCCCAGCACTCGAAATTCGGGTGCAAATTCTAGGAAATATTATTTTTTCATTCAATTTCTGTCTTCCAATATTTTTTTAATCTATATATATATATAAAATTTATGAATATTTAAATGAGCCTACAGGTAAGTTAATCAATTTGACCAATTCACAATTCAACAAAGAGCGTCTGATATATAATTTAAGTCGTTCGCATTAACAGTTTGTAACGAATTATTATAAAGATTTTATTTTATGTAATTTAATATATTTTTATGACAGATTTAACAAAAATTTTATCATTCTCATCTTCCATATGAGTTATAACTATGCCAATTTTCACACTCCTCCGTGCCCGCATATTGCTTAAAAAGGGAACTAAATATGCAGACAAAAAAAATTCACTCAGATTTAGTTTTTGGTTATTTTCTATACCCAATTAGGGGGACTTAAATTCAATTCTATAAACGCATGGCATAAAGTAACGCATAGTCGGTCTAGAACAGTGCTGTTCATTTCATAGAACAATTGTTCATGCTCAACTCACATGTATTCTTATGCATGAAACACATAGACGACTGCGGCTACACGAACACACGACTACAAATGCTGCTGGCTGCAATTGTAGTCGTGTGGTCAGCTACTTATTTTTTTTTTTGAAAACGACAGCAACATTAACAACAGCTGTTTTTATACAAATGTATTTTTATTTCAGTAATGCCAATTTTATTTTTTTTTGAACTTGAATTAAATATACAATTACTTATTTATAATGCATTATTATAACGTAAAAATAAATAAATAAATTTATTTAACCCCTTTTGATTTTTAATCGGACAATAGCATTTCTTATTGTTTTTTTTTTTTTAAGCAAAATAAAATATTTAATAGCACTAATTTCTTCTATATATTTTGTTATATTGTCAACACTATTTTTGTTGTCAAAAATAGAAATTATCCTAAGTTGACTACAGCGACAAAAGTAGTCGTGTAGCCGTGCAGCTGTGTTGGTGTCAAAATAATCGATTTCATATGAACGTGTGTATTTCATTTTTGACAGTCTGTAGTCGTGTATCCCCTGTCGTCTATGTGTTTCATGCATTATGCACTTGCCTTTAGTAGTCACTGAAGCAGCGATGAATGAACACAAGTGAATTTTTTTGAATGCACTGAAAAAAATTAATAGCAATGCACGAAAAATATTTTATGATTATATACATATATATTTGGTAATCCCCAACACCTTATTTGTAATAAAACATTCCATGAAAATAATTTATACGTTTTTAAATGACATTTTCATAACGATATTAATAAATTAAATGAAAAAGAAAAGCAATTTGATTAAAAAACCAAATTTTTATTTAAAAATTAAAAGAATGGTTGACCAATTTGGAAACCAATAAACCAAGATCGACAAATAAAAATTTAAAAAACCGTTTACTGATGGAAAATTTTTAAAACCAATTTTTGAAAAAGTTTTTGAAAAGCATAATTGCAATTTAAGTTTAATAAAATCTCTTCCCTTGTCCCACTTCACCTTAGTCAGACGCACTATGCAAATGGGAGTCATTGTCGAGTCCTGAATTGTATTTTTTTTTTCTTTTTGCTTAGACGAAAGCGCAGACATAAATGGGCTGTGCCAACTAGTTATTTACATTCGTTACGTTGATGCAAACTCAAATGTTTTTGAAACAATGTTTTCCCTTTAAACGTTTTATGCAAACGTGACAGGAAAAGGGCTTGTCGATGTTGTCAGCGATACATTATTCTCTATTGTAGATCCTAAAAAACTAACTGGTGTCTGACGGACAGGGCAAATGTCATGGCAGGAAAAAACGAAGGATTAGTTGGACACTTGATAAGACATGGATTTGCAGTTCAAAATTTTCACTGCATTATCCATTAAGCCGCTCTCGCATCCAAATTCTTATCTGAGTGCTCTGCCATGAAAACTGCGGAGCAAATAATTAACAAGATACGCGGTGGACATCACTCCCTTACCCACAGGAAGTTTAAAGAATTTTTGAAAAATAGGAATGTTTCCCACAGTAACTTAAAAAAAATTACCGAAGTCCGGTGGTTAACCCTTGGTTACTGCCTTAATAGGCTTTTTGACCTAAAAGAAGATATTACAGAATTTTTAGAAACTGAAAACATGGAAGAGTATTATTTATTTAAAGACGATGAAAATATTTTAAATCTTGCGTTTTTGGCACACACAACTTTCTTTCTTAATGAATTCAGTTTAGAACTTCAAGGAAAGGGAAAAAATATATATGAGCTATATAAAACTCTTTTAAATTTTAAAACAAAGTTATATTTGCTACTACTCCAAACTTTACAAATATGTGGCAATAAAAATAAATTTAAAAAATTTGAACATTTAGTTATTATGAAACCCTTTTTATAATTGAGGATAAATGAGGATAAATTTAAAGATCTTCAAAATATAAAATTATTACTGAATCTCTTCGAAAATCCGTCTTCATGTGAAGTAACCAACTACACGTATCAAGCACAGGTAGATCTGATAATACTTCGAAGTAAAGAGCAAGTACCAAGAAGAATGGAAGTTATAGATTTTTGGAAAAATTTAGATCCCGCCATATATCCTGAACTAAAAAAAATTTCACTAAAAGTGTTATCGTTTTTCCCAACAACCTGCCTTAGTGAAAATATTTTTTCAGATTTAAAATTTATTTGTTCTAAACAACGTAATACATTAAGTTCTGTAAATATAAAAAATGTTTAACTTATATGCAATTGTCACGAAAACATAAATATTGAAAAATTTTGAGTACAAAATCTATAAAAATCTTTAATAGAATTATTAAAAAATGCATTTATTTAATGTAAAATTTTAAATAATTTTAAAAACTCAAGTCAGATCTGATCGAATGTAAATTTTTCCCTTCCAAAAATTTAATGTTTTTAACATATTAAAGATATTTTTGATTGATATTGATTGATAAAATCTGCAACTTCTTGACTTTTATACAACGAAAAGAAGCTAAATATGTTAATTTTTTTCCCTTAAAAATTTTAATTTTTGTTTAATTTTTATATCTTTAAAACAATTTTACACAGTTTCATATTCATATTTTCTATAAAAAAAATATATGCATAAAGAAACTAACTGACTAACTGACTAACTAACTAACTAACTAACTAACTAACTAACTGCTATTAACCCATTGACCATTTCTTAGGCCAAGACCACGCAATGAGCGACAAAGCGGCAAGCGGCACAGCGGTGAGCGACAGAGCGGCGAGTTTGAGCGGCAAGTGGCTTATTACTGAGCGTCATTTCTGAGGGGTTAGTTGTCAAAATGCCATTGTCAATGTTATTATTTATTATTTATATAAAAAGTTTTTATAATAAAAGCAAAATATTTTAACAATTTTATGATTTTTATTTATGTAAGACTACATTTCCACCCTTTTAACTTTTTTCGATTGAAAAACAACACAAAAATTGTTGTCGTTAAGATAAAACAACAGCTGACTTTAACAATAGTGCATATCGTTTAAAATTTTTACTGAATACCATTTTTATTCTTTGCCGCTCAGAAAATAACTAAAAATTAGAACAAGTTCTATTCCTGAGCGGCGCCGCTTAGACACTCAGAAATGCGCTCACATGCCGCTCATTGTGTGGCCACTTCAGTAGTATTTCATATGATCGGCAAAGCGGCGAGCGGCAGAGCGATGAGCGAAAAAAAAATAAAACATATGAAATACCACTGAAGTGGCCACACAACGAGTGGCATGTGAGCGGCATTTGTGAGCGCCTAAGCGGCGCCGCTCAGGAATAGAACTTGTTCTAATTTTTAGTTGTTTTCTGAGCGGCAAAGAATAAAAATGGCAAAATATGGCTTTTCTTCGTTTTGTCAATCTGTGGCGCGATTCAGTAACTTCTTTTTAACGATAATCGAATCGTTAGAAAAAGAAAACAAAAAAATTATCGATTTTGGTATTCAGTAAAATTTTTAAACGATATTCGCTATTGTTGAAGTTAGCTGTTGCTTTATCTTAACGACAACCATTTTTGTGTTGTTTTTCAATCGATAAAAAGTTAAAAAGGTTGAAATGCAGTCATACATAAATAAAAATCATGAAATAGTGGAAATATTTTGCTTTTATTTCAAAAACTTTTTATATAAATAATAAATAATAACATTGACAATGGCATTTTGACAACTAACCGCTCAGAAATGGCGCTCAGTAATGAGCCACTTCCCGCTTATTACTGAGCGGCCACTTCAGTAGTATTTCATATGTTTTAATTTTTTCCGCTCATCGCTCTGCCGCTCGCCGCTTTGCCGCTCATTGCGTGGCCTCGGCCTTACGGTGCAATTCTCATTTCCTCACCAACACAATTACATTTTTATTTTTTAACTTCTCTGTTCTAGACCGACTATAATTTTCTTACTTGTTTTTTTTCTCTTTTTTCTATTTTCCCTCAAAAGATCTGGGTATGATATCCTCACAGGATGACAGTATATTAAATTAAATATAGGTTATAGGATAGATATATTCTCATCGTGCATTATACATGGCTTGCTTTTGCTCAGCATATATTCAAAAATGTTTATGTTTTTCAATCTCAATGTTGAGTTTTGTTTAGTTTAAAATTACATATATTTTTTTTTTGTTTCGTTTGAGAGTATTTTGTAGTTTTGAAACACTGAAACTTTTTCAAACTTTATAAAGGGTGATTTTTTAGCTATTATCTTTTTGGCAACACTGGTTTAAACAGCTGACGCACGTTTCGTGTTTTGTTTCATTGCCAAACATCTTCAGTTTGGTCTATAATTTAACCATCAATCGTCTTACAAACGAACAACGTTTGCAAGTTATTGAATTTTATTATAAAAATGCTTGCTCTGTTAAGAAAGTTCATCGCGCGCTTCTTCCATTTTATGTTCAGTTTAATCGACCCACTGAAGCGGCTATTCCGGCTATTGTGACTAAATTTCGCACCGAATTTACATTGTTGGACATTAAACCACCAACACGCTTACGTAGAGTGCGAACTGAAGAAAATATCGCAGCTGTATCGGCCAGTGTTAATGATGACCATCAATTATCGATTCGTCGCCGTTCGCAGCAATTGGGCCTCTGTTACTCAACAACGTGGAAAATTTTTCGGAAGGATTTAGGTGTGAAGCCTTTCAAAATACAGCTGGTGCAAGAATTGAAGCCGAACGACCTACCGCAAAGTAGAATTTTTGTGAATGGGCTCTTGGAGAGTTGGCCGAAGATCCACTTTTTTACCGAAAAATTGTGTTCAGCGATGAAGCTCATTTTTGGCTCAATGGGTACGTAAATAAGCAGACTTGTCGATTTTAGAGTGAATATCTGCCAGAAGCATTGGAAGAGCTACCAATGCATCCAGAAAAAGTCACAGTTTGGTGCGGTTTATGGACTGGTGGCATCATTGGACCGTACTTCTTCAGAGATGATGCGAATCGTAACGTAACTGTGAATGGTGAGCGCTACCGAGAGATGATATCCAACTTTTTTTTTGCCCAAAATGCAAGTGCTTGACTTGCATGACATGTGGATTCAACAAGACGGTGCCACATGCCACACAGCACGCGCAATAATGGACTTATTGAGAGGCGAGTTCGGTGAACATTTTATTTCACTTTCGGGACTGGTCAATTGGCCGCCTAGATCGTGCGATTTAACGCCTTTAGACTATTTTTTGTGGGGCTATGTTAAAGCCCATGTCTATACAGACAATCTCGATTCAATTGACGCATTGGAAGACAACATTGAAGCATTTATTCGTGAGATACCGGCCGAAATGTTGGAAAGAGTATGCCAAAATTGGACTAAGCAGATGGACCATTTGAGGCGCAGTCACGGTCAACATTTGCATGAAATAATCTTCAAACATTAAATTATATGGACCGTACTATCGATTCAAAAAAAGATTTCATGCATTTTTCTGAATTTTATGTGTTTTTTTTTTGGAAAACTTTCCTATAGCTCTTAAAAAATCACCCTTTATAATTATGCCATTCTCAGTTGATTTTCATTTAAACACTTACCATAAACTCGTATTGATCCTTCAGTCTCCCCTAGAGAATTTTTCGAAATACAACGATAGTTTCCAAAGTCTCCATTTTGTAAGTTTCTTATTGTTAATTTCATATGTGCTCTGTCAAAATAAATTTTTTAAATTTATAAAATTAATAAAATGCGTATCAAAATTAAAGGAAATAGAAAAAAAAAATAAATATATTTATTCAATTCGCAACATTAAAGCAAATGAAAGTTTTCTTCGTTTGAATGGCAATGAATGTCAATTATCTTAATATACACACACATACTCGTAAATGTGTTTATATTCTAAGGTAAAGTATTTTCTCTGACATATGTTAAGAAGTATTTATACGGTAGTGTTGTTATAAATTTTCCTGAGATGTTACAAACGTTTATTACTGTTTACTTTTCTTGAAGAAAATAAACTTTTTAAAAGTCTTACAAGACATTGTGCACTACTACTACATGCATACCATATATCTGCATATGGAATTGTGAGTGGCTGTGTGTGTGTGTGTGTGTGTGTGTCGTTAGTATGGATACCAAGTAGTTTGCTTACATAGTTCTACCTTTTATTTCCATTACTCTTATTATGTTAGAAAATGATTAGTTTGTATATGATGTCAAAGTTTTGAGTTCATATTTTAGTTTGTTGTTTTTTCATATTCAGATAACTGTGTATACACACACACACACACACACACACACACACACACACAAAATCATGAGCATAAACATCATATTTTCATATGCTCTGGAGACGAGTTTAGTTAACTTTTGATAAAATGACTTTTGTTTATTTGTTTAAAACACTTTGGAGAATATTAATACATGGTAGTACGAGTAGTAAAAGTACAAAAAGTCGTAGCAAAAGTAGTCGACATTCTCTCAAGTATTTGTTTCATTTCAATAAGATGGACCAAAAGCTCAATATAAACACATACATACATAGTTACATACTTAGTGAAACATATTCAATTCATATGTAGAAATTAAGTTTTCATGAATTTGTTTAAAGATGAAATTTAATTAAATTTAATTGGTCTTCTAATTGAATTTTTAAAGTTCTTCTTACCTGTATGAATTTTCCGTATAATCGGTTTTGTACTTTTTGCTTGGCAAGACCATAACCGAATTATAAACCCAATATATTATAGCTCTAAGTAAATAGTTAAGAGAACAACATTAAATGATTAGTAAGTAAATATAAATAATTTTTGATATAAAATAGTTCTTTAAGAAATCAACCTACTTGGGGTGTGCTTCTGTATGGCAATCGATTGTTACATCAGTGCCAGCAGGTGCTCCAACAAGTTGATTTGGAACCCAAATCATTGGTGAAACTAATATACAAAAAAAAAAATACGAAAAAAATTAAAGAACGCTTAACCAACTGTCTTTTGCATGTAGTCTAAATATTTATTTTGAAATCCTTGTAGATCTGATACCTTGGATTTTTATGAAAAATATCATTTACAGTTTACGTGCCAAGCTTAGGAACTACTTTAACCGAACAAAACAAAAAAAAAAAAACAAAAAAAGACGTGTAAAGAATTATCAAGTTTATATTTTTTAATAAATTAAGCGAAACAAAGGCACTCAAACAAAGAAAAAAGTGTTACCGTCTCTTGGTGGATACGAAGTTTAATATTTTCCGAAACGAACATAAACATCAATTTTATGTTTTCTTTTTTACTACTTCTACTTCTACTACTACAGACTAAAGTGCAATTTTTCAAATGGCACTTGGTACGTGACTCTGGTTCTAATACACGTCTTTTGATAGCAGTTGGTAAGAGTACAGTTTCTTCTAACAAAATCATTCAGTAATTGACTATGCACTTTATCAACTGGCATACAGCATTCTCATTTGGATGAAAAACTAAATGAATTAATAAAAGAAATGTCAAACACTTTTTGAAAATCTTGTTAAAAAAAACACGTTGTCCAAAACTGTACTCGTTCGTATGTAGTTGTTTGTACCTGATGTCTGGAAAATAAAACATTTTGTTGCTTAACTAAAATTGGAAAATAGTTTCTTCCATGTGCCCTTAAAATTTCAAAGCTTAATGTCAGTCGTTTATTATACAACGGGCTATACACATACACACACACATACACACAGTCATATACACTTGTTTATTTATACATGTTTTCATACATACGAGTATCACATCAGCACATGCATATGGTATGACTGTGCTTATGTTTGTGTACACAACCACAACCTAAAAGTCATCCATCTATTACTTACACTCAACATCCAGTATTATACGCTTTGATACAGAAGGTGGTACTCCATTGGTGGCGATACATAGATAGGCACCCATTTCGTTGCGACTTACTTTGGTCAATGGCAACACTTCACCATCGTAGACCAACACTACCGACATGGATGTATTGCAAGAGACAGAAAAAAAAAATTACATTTGCATAGAACAACAATATCCAGGACATTCATTGATGATAGTTTGCCAGAGCAGAATTTTTATTCCGGTGTTCATGTTTTTATGTTGTTGCACATTTTCCGAAAATAAAATAAAAAACACATACATATATAAATTGTCAGCATATTGTTTGCACACAACAGTGGAGTGGCAGAGACAGGAACCCGAAGTCGTAGATAAATATGCATTGTTATGTAATAGTTACGTCCAGGTATTATGAATACATTGCAAATGAAAAGCAGCAGAGTAAAGAAAAAAAAGAAAAACAAAAACAAAAACAAAAAATAATGTTTCGAAACATTGCAGTGATTTTTTATAGCAATTTTTGGCAGCATTGAGTTTGTAGTTTAGGTCGAAAGGATTTGCATATGAGGTCATCAATTCCAAAAGAGATTAAAGAGACAATTTAAAAATAGAGAAAACAGATTTTTTTACAACTTTGTTCATGTTTTTTTTTTTTTAGTTTTTCATGTTCTGTTTGAGGGATTATATTTAAATTACCTTTCTTTTTCTTTTCCACTGCTATCTCTTCGCCATCTTCTCTACGCCATATTATTTTCGGAGCTGGAAAGCCATCTGCCCTGCAGGTCATATTAATATTTTGATTTTCTCTAACAGCCACCGATGAGGGCGTACTCTCAATATCTAAAATGTTCGGTGGCACTGTGTGGAAAAGACATATTTCAATTTGATGAACAACATCTATCTACGAACGTATTATTCTTACCTACTACTTGCAAATAGCCGACTTGACTTATCATGGGATTTGTGTTCACTTGACACATGTAATAGCCACGATCGTCTTGATGGGCCTGATTCACATGCAACAGCCAAGTGTTTGCATTGTCGTAAGTGATGCTATAACGTGGTATTCTCGAGATAACATGTCGATGTATTGTCAAAATCATTTGTCTATCAATATGTATCCATGCAACCTAAGGCCAGCAAAATACAAATAGTCAGATGAGTTGAAATAAAGTGCTTTGTTGAATAGAGTTTAATCGAAATCCAACAATCTATTGTTATATAATTTTCTATGTATGCATGTTAACATTTTTATACGAAATATGTTTAGTTTCTCGTAGATATACAACTTTGATAATGTAGCCTCCTGTAGTACGAGTATGTACTCGTACTGAAAACACTGAAAAGTCTTAAGTCAGAAAGACCAACAACAATGTTTACTTTACGGGCAATAACAAAGTTTAACGATAAATGGCATTTCTCGTATTCGTATATGTAGAAGATAATTCATTTGTCATTTGTTTCGTCCAAACTTTCTTTACAACACATAGTTGCAAAGAATGTTGAGCAATTCAATGTGTTTTTTTTTTATCTTGGTCGCTTTGGATTTCTTTCGTACCTTTAAGTTTTTGATATACAGTGTACCACAAAAGTTTGCGGACGGTCACAATTTTAAATGTTATTTCAACAGCTGCTATTTTTCAGTGAACAACTTTTATAATAAATTTTGACCGAGTAAAAGTACGAAAAGTTTTAGTTAAGTTAAAGAAAGAGCGCATGAAAATAATTAAAAACTGCCTAAAAATATACCAAATTACGTTTTTAATCTTGAAACTGGTGCCAAGTATAACACTAGCCACAAATGGGGAAAAATAATTTTTCCTTAAATGACCACCATGCTTTTTTTTTGAGCCGTTATAGTCACCTAAGTGCAAAAACATCATTATTAAAAATTCTATTCTTTTAATTTTTTTTTTTTTTTAATTTTAGATTATTTTACCCATTATTTATTATACTATTAATTTACTATTATTTATCCATCCTATTATGAAATTAAAAAAAAATCGATCCAAGTAGAAATAAGGAAATAAAAAAAACTTAAACTTAACTTCAAGCCACTTCCCATCGAATTGGAAAATAGCTAAAGTCATTCCAATACCCAAGCTGGCTCCGATTATAGACCAATAGCTATTCATCCATTTCTCTCTAAAGCAGTGGTGGCCATCGAGAGAATTGAGTTAGTAATAGTATTTATGAGCATGTGCTAGTTGTACTACACGAAATCCATGGACGTAACAAAATGCCGATATTAAATAGGTTTGTGTAGATTTTATATGAATGTTTATATGAATGCATAAAAGGGAAAATAGTTGAGTTCACAAAGAATATGGTAAAATTTTAAATATATTTTGTTGTTTTAAATTTTAAATCTTACATTCTGAAAATGTAAAACAAAATCTGAAGAACATTTAATCTCTTTTATCCATAAGTTTGAAGTTTATTAAATCAAATAAGTAATAATAAATAATTAATTTATTTAAAAAAACACTAAATAGCAAAACTTAAAAATATAAGAAATTTCAAAGGTTATTAAGTGGTATGTTACCAAAAACTAGAAAACTTACCAGCCTGCAGTAACTGGATATAGATTATCAAGTCTTCGAAATTTTCACAACATTTTTGGTTTCTTTTAAACAAATATTTTCTGTGTACCTATTAAACAAAAATATATATGAATTTCAAAAGGCAATACGACATAGACCTGCTTTGTTCAAAAGCTTTCATAAGACTGAATGAAATTGTTGTTTACTTTTACTCTTTGGTGAGTATTTTTGTTTTCGTTCGGCTGTATATATATATAAGAAGCCGAGCACCAGCGTGTTTGGCACGGCCTTCACTGCTCTAAAGTATTCGAGCGAATTATGCATAAACGAATGACTAGTTTCTTCGATGACAATAACTTGCTAACAGATCATCAATCTGGGTTCAGAAGGAAACACAGCTGCCTAACAGCCTAAGTTGATGTTACAGAGGAGATTAGGGAGAAACTTGATGATGGCAAGACTATATTTTTAATACTTTTAGATCATTCAAAAGCGTTTGATAGCGTGGATCATAACAGTCTTTGTTACAAACTTAAAAACTTTTCAAATTTTTCTTCGAACGCTACTCAGTTATTGTCAACATACCTACGTGGCAAGTATCAATATGTTGAAACTAGAATCCAAAATTCAAAGACACTGCCTGTAGCAAGGGGCATACCTCAGGGGTCCATTGTTGGGCCACTATTATTCTCATTGTACTCAAATGATCTCCCAGGCATTTTAACAAATTGTAATGTAAGAATGTACCCGAGTGACGTTCAACTTTATACCAGCTGTAATAATGCCCTAATCGACCAGTGTATTATTTATATTAATCAGCAACTCCACCGTATTTATACATGGGTAACGGCAAATGGTTTAGAGATAAATCCGAAAAAATCTAAATGCACTGAAATTCAAAAGCGACTTTTCAAACTAAATATTACACCTAATATAATTATAAATAGTCAGAAAATTTAAATCGTAAAATCTGCTAAGAATCTAGGTATATTTTTTAACGACACTCTTAAATGGTCGAACCACATTAACTATGCATGTGGTCGTACTTTCTCTATGACTAGAGCACTGTGGCAAACCCAGCACTGTACACCTATGAAAATAAGAATCCTACTTGCCAAAACTTATCTGATGCCTGTTTTACTGTATGGTTGTGAGCTATTTGCGAAATGTGATACAATTAGTAAAAGGAAATTAAACGTTGCATTTAACAACATAATCATTTATGTGTATGGACTTAATAGACGTTCTAGTGTATCTTTGTTTTCATCTCAGGTATATGGCGTTACTTTAGATAATCTTCTTTATATAAGAGTTTTAGTTTTTTTTACATAAAATAGTGTATACCCACAAACCGGATCATCTGTACAACAAACTTTATATTTTAGATATAAGCAGGGGAAAAAGAATTAGATCAATTAGATATAAAAGTTTAATATCGGAGTGGCATTGCTACATATTCGCAGTATCTCTCTGGAATTCTATACCCCATAGCTGTCAACTTTTAAGTAACGCACGAAAATTTAGAGAAAATATTTTTAAACTGTTTTCGGCATAACAATTTAAAACATTAAATATTATTCGATTTTATAATATATTTGATTAAATTAAATTTCAAATATTTCAACTTTATTCTTTAATTTTAATCTTATTGTTCTTTGCATTTTATATAAATTTTTAATTAGTTATTAAGTTATTAATTTATTGATCATTTTATAATTTTAAATACAATCAGTTCGATACTGCAAAATAAGACTTTTAGTCTTATGTATGGAGCAGTTCCAATAAATAAATAAATAAATAAATAAAATAAATAAATAAAAGTGTATGTGAAATCCCTAAACTAGAATAGTGCCCAAATTTACGGTAAAAAAATCAAAACTAGGTACTTTCACTTTATCAGGAATAAATACGAATTTGTACATGGATTTTCAAGAAAAAAAAAATCATGTGAGTCCGATCACAGGGGAGATGTGTAAACATCTGGTAATAAATAAAATGCAGAAAACAGCGACAAAAAGGTTATTTCATATAATAATTTTTTCACCAAACAATCATAAGTCATACCGATTTGTCTAATGGTCACATTTTACGCGTAAGATGTTTTTGTGATTGTATTGTGAAATAGAAATTTACCCTCCTTCGCGTACAAATGTTTACACATCAAAAATATTTTATTTCTATTATATACAGCTTTACGCTTAAATACTCAAACTCGTAAGAATTTGTGGCTTTCTATTTTTTGTGAATTTTTTGAATTAAAAAATTTTATAATTAAAAAAACAACTTTTTTTCCACTTGTGCCTCAATAATTCCATAACTGATGGCTATATCAAAAAATAATATTAGGAGCACTTCAAGCTGTTGTAATTTAAATTTTTTTTTGAAGTATTGTATAACAAAATCGAAAGCGTCGTTCCAAAGTTACGAAAAGATGTATGCAGCAGCCTCTTCAATAATCTAAAATTTTAGAAACAAATTTAAAAAAAAATTTAAATAATGATGATTAGGTGACTTTAGCGGATCAAAAAAATATACTGGTTATCAAACGAATTTTTGCTTGTCGCATAGTCTAATATAGTAATTTTGACTTAACTGCATTTTCTTAAGTGCACTTTACCTATAACTGCACAAAATTTTTGTTTCGGTTTTTATTTTCAGAATTCAATTCAATTCACGTTACCTTCATTGACACAAGGAAATTTAACAATTTAGGAAATAATGCTAACTACCCAAAATTATTTATTTCTGCAAAATGATGTTTACAATCATGAAAATGAAAGCGCGCGCTATACATTTTGAAGGATTATTTTCTTCCCACTTAACGCCTACACTTTTATGCTCCACAAAACTTTATCTCTTAAATCGTTCTCAAAGATTACTATTTAATAACAAAATCAAAAATGTTATTATTTTTTATCCAGTTAAAACAGTAAAAACAACAAAAATAAGTCGTCTGAAGGCTTCTATGCTATTTAAGAATACTCGCAGATTCCAGCGCTCGAAATTCGAGTGCAAAGTCTAGGCAGCTTTATTTTTCAACTTAGCCAATTCACAAACCAACACTTTTATGGTTCATTATTGTTGTGAATAAAGATAACAAACTCATAACAAACACATTATCACATTTAATAAACACAGACATAGCATATGTATTAGGGCGGGTCGATTTGTAGGGAGGCAAAAAAAAATCGCTCAAGTGACAAGGAAAATCATATTCTAGGGATCAAAATAATAAACTTTGCCCAAGAACCATACCTCTAAAACGAATTCTGTTGTCCCGACTTTTGACCTGTCTGTCCGTCTGTCTGTCGGCCATGGGGCAACCCCATTCCCCCTCATGTAATTGATCCGAAACTTGGCCCATAGTCTTGTTGTGACAACAGATTAATTTTAGGGTAGTCACGCAGAGTCACTTATAGTCACGGAGTGATCTAAAAGTTATTTACCCTCACCCGATCGATCTTTTTGAATGACATAACATAGTCAAAGCGTATGATTATTATTAGCAGAGTAGAAGATACGTATACGTATGAGTGTTAATTTTAATATTAAAACAAACATAGTCCGCCCAATTCTAAACAAAAAATGGTGATTTTTTGAAATGTTGGTATGGGAAACCCCCCAGGGGGTTCCAGGGAGTGTGCCACTAGTATACATTTTGACTCGATTGGGGCATTCTAAGTTGGTCAAAGTGAGACAGACAGACAGACAGATAAAGTCGAGACATCAGAATTCGTTTTAGAGGTATGGTTCCATGGGCAAAGTTTCTTATTTTGATTCCTAGAGTACGATTTTCCTTGTCACTTGGGCACTATGTACGTGTTAGTGGCAACTTTAAATGCCACATACTCAAAATAAAGAAAAAAAAATTAAAAATCTGTAAATCTGCAAGCGACTAAAACGAAATCCCTTTCAAATAATATATGCTTGGTCAAAATCGGTATAAAACGGTAGAACAAAACAAAATATTATAGACAAAACTTTACTTTTTTTCTTAATAACTCATCTGATATTAAGCAGACTTGTATTTTTAAAATGTTTTTATATTTCTAATAAAATAATAAACATAAGTATCAAATTTCAGTAAAATCCATCAAAAGCTGTAGGAATTACATACGTAGTTGCAGGGGTGTATGCGGGAATTTGATTAGTACATATGTATGAACATTAGGGGTGTAATGAAATCTACCCTAGCATTGCGTATATAAAAAAACCTACATCAATTTTTAATGATACTAAAGTAATTCAAAGAAGGTGATGTCAAAATTTCTATTTCTGGTTGCGTTTTCGTGTTGTTACCCAAAAAAAAGTATCTCTTTAAAAACTAACCTTTATCGTCCATGTATTCCAAGGCTTCAATTAACTGTGGTAATGAATAGTAAAATATTTGTACAAACAACTGCAGTCTTTTGCCAGATTGTCGCTTTTTTGAAATATATTTGACAAAATTCGTGTCCTTTTTAAATACCATCGAAAATAATTACATATTACTTAAATGGTCGCAAAAATATTTCTTATTTCTACAATTTTTAATGGAATATTTAGAGACAAATTAAAGGTACGTGATGCGCATTGGACATAAATTGTGCTGGGATACAATAGAGAAAATTAATAACAGTTTGCAAAATAAGTTTTTAATTATTGAAAAATATTCCTTAGACTGGCATATGAAAATAAATTTAAACAAATGCGAGTATATTCTTTTCAGACCACCAGTTGGGAAATGCAACAGCAATATAAGAAGAAACTGGAAATCTTTTGGTATAAAATCAATTAATAATATAAATATTCCAGTAAAGCAAACTGTTAAATTATTAGGTATTCATCTAGATAAATTTCTGTACTTTCACAATCATATAAACCAACAACTAACTAAAGCTAAAAATGCATTTTTCATGTATAAAAATTATTTTTTTCTAAATATATACAATCAAGGGTTAAAATTATAATGTACCAATCTTTAATAAGACCAGTTCTATCATATGATTGCCAAACATGGTTTAACATATCTCCTTCATATATGGAGAAGATACGCATATTCGAAAGGAAATGCCTCAGGCATTGCACGTCTTTATATAGACCTCAGAGTAGTAACTACAAAAAATTTATAGCAAACAAAATTCTTTATGAAAAAGCTCAGATATCCAGATTTGATAATTTCATTATTCATATCATAAGAGATCACATTTTAAGTAGTATGTTTACCACCGAAAATAACTTGACCATGGCTACCTACTATGTTTCCGAAGGGTACATTTCAAAAACATTACTAAATGGACATGTTCCACCGGAAGCTTTTCCTTTCCTTGATAGAAATGGTTTTATTTAAAATGAAGATGGCATTCCTATAATTTACCATATTTATAGGCGAGCCAATATCAAAACAATAAATTGTAATGAACTAACGTCAGAAAATTGTCGATTTGACACAAGTATTTATTCGGATGATAAAAATCTTAAACATAATATAAACCTTAAAAAATATTGGTGGCTCACCCAATAATTATCCTTTTTAATTTTAACCCTTGACCTTATTTTCTTATTCTAGCCAATATAAAAGTAAGTTTTTGTTAGCCTTTTTACTTACATATAATCTTATATTTACTTGCTACCTTGTATTTATGTATAAGGGATAGAAAAAAATAACATTACTATTAAATAAATATTATACTTGAGAGCTCGCTAAAATGGGACTTTGTATATAAAATAAGTTATATTTATACTTTTTGTTTATTTGGAGTTTGTAATTATATCTTTCATTATAAATAAATAAACGATTAAAAAAAAAAAAATAGTGCTGCGATATGTTTGTCTTATTATGCCGTCCAGATATGTTTGCGGCACCACCATCCCCTTATCCTCTCAATATATTCAAATCAAGGCCTAGGCTGTTGACTGTCTAAAGTAAAAATTGTTCAAATTATTTTCCTATTGTTACATTTATATCGACAAATTTAAAAAAATATTAATAGGCTAGGCGATTCCTTGTGGCTGATTTTGACCAAACGTATACTATTTGAAAGGTATTTCTTTTTAGCCGTTTTGCAGATTTACGTATCTTTAAATTTTTTCCTTTATTTTGAGTAAATTGCATTTAAAGTTACCTCTAACACATACATAAAGTTATACAATGCTATGTGTGTGTTGTTTAAATTTGTTAACGTGTTTGTAATAAAAATGAGTTTGTTTTTTGTGTTGATTTGGGAATTAGCTATAATTGATTAGTATACTTTTAGGGTCTTTATTTAATGAAAAAATAAAATTTCCTAGAATTTGCGCTCGAATTTCGAGGACTGGAATATGCTAGTTTTAAAAAATATTCCTTAATTTCAATCGAAACTTTTCAAAAAAAAAAACTAACGTACAAAATCTTATTTTTTCCACTGATGTCAGCTTATATAGAAAATAAAACTTCTTTGACAATGTTTTTTTTAATTCTTTTCCAATTGCACTTATTATATCATTTTATATAAACGGATTATTATAGGAGGCATTTTTTAGTGCTTTTACTAAAATATTTTTAAATACCTCTTGGCCTATATCTCAAAAGAGCTCTAAAGTTTCCATCATTTTCGGTCGGTTCTGTAACTGACAAGATGTTTATTATTTATTGTTTAGTTTAAATTACAAAATTAATTTTAATTTAATTTTAATTTAATTTATTTCATTATTTTTCCATTACAACAAGATTTACAATCTTATAATTAAAGTAATGGATTTTTACAAAGTAGTTTAGGATATTATTGTAATATATTTTCGAAAATAAACTATTTATTTTTGAATTGAATAAATGAATGCATACAAGAGGCCGGCTCAATAATTCCGTGACTTTTTAAATGAGACACGGTTTTTTTTGCAAAAAAAAAAATTGTATTTTTCAACACAATCTCCTTTGCACTTAGTCCAACGTTTCTCCAATTTTTGTATCCCTTCCAAAAAATAGGATTTTTCGAAGTCCATAAAACAGAAATTTGCTTGATCAATAATTTAATCGTTGGAGCTAAATCTCTTTCCGGAGAATATGGTGGATCAGGTACCAATTCGTAGCCCAGTTCATGGAATTTTGCCATTGAGACTGCACTCGTGTGTACCCGTTCATTATCTTGATGAAAAAAAATTTTTTCTTGGCCATATGGGGTCGTTTTTTTTTAAATCCTCTCCTACTCTTTGATCGGCCAACACCATATCGTGTATTTTTTTGACATATTTCGGGGTATTGACCTCAATTGGCCGCACAGAACGTTCAGCGTCATTTGTATTTGTGCGACCACAACGATAGTCAGTAAACCACTTTTTTACCATTGAAAACGATGATGCGGAGTCCCCATAGTATTTATAAAGCTTTTCCTTGGTTTGATTGACGGTCTTTTTTCGTAAAATATTATATTTAACCAGCACTCGAAATTCACTTTTTTACATTTAAAAAAAAACACAAGGTTGTATGTCCCGAACAGCTGTTAAACGCTAAGTAAATGACGGAAATTGCTCACAATTTTACAGTGTTGCATTTCATATAACTACGAGAGAAGTTCGAAAAGTCACGGACTTATTGATGCGCCCTCGTATTTTAGAAATAAAGAATTTAATAATACGCTTGAAACTTGCATTAAAGGTTTTGAATTGAATTTAAAAAATTTTAAATTTTCTATACAAATTAAAACCGTAACGTAAACCCAAAAACAAACTGAGTGCCTAAGAGTAATGGTAACTTTATTATTAATTATAAAACTAAAATATTGCATCCATTACAATCCACTACAATAAATTAAGTTTCAATTGTTCGGATATTTTCTTTACGTTTTCATAAATCGAAAAAAATGTTTATGATCAATCATGTCCTCATTATAGAAAAAATATCATGTCCTCATTATAGAAAAAATATCATAAAGTTTTTACTCTCAGTTTGAGGTGTTTTTAAATATCTCTAAAATTTTAAAGAAACGTGATGATATGTTGTGAAAGTGTATATGAAATTAAAATTTTTACTAAGATTGTTCCCTGCATAGTTGTGACCGTCTGTAGACTTTTATGGCATAGTGTACATAATATAAATTTGTTGTTCTAGGAATTTTGGGAAAACAGTTAAATAAAATTTCCATAATATGATAAACATATAAAACAAATTTTTGCTGATTGCAACCTTTTGAAAAACCATCACACAAAAATTAATTTCTTTGAAATGTTCAGTTAATAACGTTTACTTATCTTTATAAAATAAGGTTTTTTTATTTGTTGTTGTTTAAATAGATAATCATAACTATTCCTGTTGTCACTTTAGCCTCAAGTACGTGTCCTAAATTCAAATAGCAATTCAATAAAATGTGCTCTAGCGATACGTTATTGATGTTCCTATAAAAACATATTTTTTCTATCACTTCTATACTTTTGATAAAACGTTTTCACCATCTGTATTTTATGTTTTCTAACTTCACACACTTTAGCGCTTTTCCGAATATACATCAATATTTAAAAATATAAATACATATAAAAAGACACAGAATTTTTTTTCACCATTTCATCATCAGTATAAATTTCATTATTCAATTGAATGTTTCTCTGTGTGAATTTTATTTATCAAGAAATACAATTTTTTCCCCTATTATTTTTCAAAACAGCTATTTTTGTTACTGGCGACAAGAAATTTTTCAGCATATATCGATAAGTCAATGTACGTATTTTAAAATGTATCGTATTTAGACTGACAAATGAAAACCTTCAATTGTGTGAAAGGGAAGCACGGTTTTCCGAACAGAGGATTTTGTTTAAAAGTCCAACAATTTTTCGTTGATATTTAATATTTCATTCATAGTAACGTTTGGAAAATAAATTTTGTGTGAAAATCTATTTAAATTATGGTTTTATGACTATTTTAAAAAGATTATTATTATTTGACATTCAGCGGCCTTGATAATGAAGCGGTAATACCGAATATTATTTAATATTAGTTAATATTCGGTATTGTATTAAAACCTACTGCAATGAATATACTTTATTGTTGTTTGTTGTCAAACTAATTATTAATTTTTATACTCACGCACCTTGTAACCACCTAAATGTTCAACGACACATGGTAAATTAGCATCACGTCCAACAGCTACAGTCACATTAGGTATTGGTTGGGCGAAACGAGGTTCGTTCATCATAACTGGCAAATACAAAATATAAATATATAAACAACAAAACCACAAACAAAAATAAATGAATAGAATAAACATTCAAATGTACAAAGTTAAACACGCGGGCGTGTTTTACAGTGTTAAATTTTAATTAAGTTGTTGCTCATTTGAGAGAACCACAAAAGTTTGAAACAAGTTGAAAATGATGTAAAGCCGTAATGAAGACATCCTCCGGGTTTAACTACAACATAGATAAATAAGAATTGTATGTAACTTGTTAAACTTCACAAAATAAAAATTAAATATTTTGAATGACTTGGAATTATTTTAAAATATTAAAATTTATTGAAAGAAACCATCAAATTATTCGCCCACTGAACCACGAGCAATAAATTTTGATACTTTCAAGTAATAGTTCATATAATACTCACTATGTACACACTGATTTCCAATCTCTCGATATCTTTTGTGTCTAAGAGCTTTTAGCTCATTTTAAATGCAACTCTTAAAGTTGTTTAACGTTATTTAATTTTCGCTTTATCGCAAAATTGAAGACACAAATTGTTTTTTTATTTTGTTTTATGTATAGAAAACGAAATATTTTAAAATTATTCCCAGTCTTTAATAGAACATCAATTCACAAATTCCCCAGAGAGCAGTGAAACATGAAACCGCATAAAATGCTCCAGAACCGATATCAAAATTTTCAAAATCCAACACATGTTTAATGGAACCTACACACCCATCAGCTCAATTTGTGAATAAATGTGTCTGTGGTAAAACCACAAATCACCAATTAAATATTTATACTTCAATCTACTCAACGAAATTGTAAAAAATGTAAAGGGCTTTATGGCGAAAAACACACATAACGGTATTTTTGGTTAGAGAAGGAGATGTAAACTCATCACAACTTCTGTACTCGTATTTGTGAAACAACGTATGAATCTTGCATTACATTCACAAAACAAATTTTTGTTTTTTTTCTTATTTTCTCTTCTTTTATTAACATTTACACATACGAGTACATACTGATACATAGAGCAATAGAAATACACATGTTTCCATTTATGTTGGCATACGAGTATATTCCTGACGGTACGAGATAAACGAATAAATATTCAATAGGGTGTTCCAAAAATCCAAAATCTTAAGATTATACTTCCAATGCCATTTTAGTTTTTGATTTACAAAACATTTCTTTTTTTAATCACTTTATCAAATTTTGGGAATAGAACACCAAGGATTTCTTTTTACGTAGTTTGGTTTACTTAAATTACTTTTCTTTAACAAAATTTTTTTATTTAAGGTTTGACCTGCGGTTAAAAAAAATTTTTATTCGATTTTTTTTTTTACAAATGTCTTCTAAATCCTTAAAAACATAATGCCCTAAAAGGATTTTTCAAAATTTGAATTATTTTTGGAGTTACAGAGCTGTATAAATATTTATATATATATTTGCATGACAATATAGAATATTCTTGTAATAAAAAAAACAATTTTTTTGTAAATCAGCGCAGTAATCAACCAAATCGGATTGAAACAGACGGTGAAAAACGGATGCAATATTTTGTACTCGCAAAAAAATTTAAGTTGTTGATGATTCCATCAGAAATATTAGTAAATAAAAATAAATAAAAATAATAATTAATAAAAAAAAAACCAACCCATAAAAACCAAGTTTTCATTATACTCCCTTTATTTGTAAATTAATTTACCATCATGTCAAAAATTAAAAAAAAAATTTTTTTTCATATTCTACTCCAAAGATATCTTGGAAAATATAATGTTACCCTTAACAAAGTATAGAGGAAGAAGCCTTCCAAAATGAGGACCAAAATTTGAATTTTTTCAGGAAGTATGGACAAAAGTATTCCAAACAATGGTGGATACACTAAATATTAAAAAATCATAGCAAATGTCAAAATATAAAACTGATAAAATTTAACACCCGCATTCTAAATTCGTATTTTATGGATATGCTTATTATTTTGACCAATAACACGGTGCTACAAAAAAAAAAGCTGTAATAACTTGCCAAATGGCATAGTGTAGCTATAGCTGAGTGTATTATATAACCGGTTATTAAAGTTTCAATATACCTTCAAATTTTCGAGATATGGGGAAAAGAGTCTTTTTTGAGACTGAGGCACTTAAACATTTGTAACCCAGCCATTTTGTAACCAATTTCAAATTTTTAAAAGGTATTATTAAGAAACGAACGTGGTCTTTCCAAATATTTATATCATCACTGTACCATTAATACAAACTAGAAGATTCCAGCCCACGAAATTCGAGCGCAAATTCTAGGAAATTTTATTTTTTCATTAAATAGAGACCCTAAAAGTATAGCCAATTCACAAATCAACACAAAAAACAAACTCATTTTTATTACAAACACATTAACAAATTTAAACAACACACACATATCATTGTATAATTTTATGTATGTGTTAGTAGCAAATTTAATTGCAATTTACTCAAAATAAAGGAAAAAAATTAAAAATCTGTAAATCTGCAAAACGGCTAAAAAGAAATACCTTTCAAATAGTAAACGTTTGGTGAAAATCGGTATAAAACGGTAGAACAAAACATCAGGCACAAGAAATCGCCTGGCTTATTAATATTATAGATATGTACAGATTTTCTCAAGTTCAGTTTTTTTAACTTTTTCAACTTCTACGAGGCTTTCTCGAATCTTCTTTTAAAACACTTGTTTAAATCGGTTTAAAATTGATTAAGTTAGAGTACTTTTTGTAAGCAATGAAAAACCGATCTCGATTATATGATTAAACAAAAAGAATTAGTTAATTTAAAGTACGAAATATTTATATATACTCTAGTCCAGTGTGCAGAGGGTATATATATGTTTGTCATTCCGTTTGTAATAATTAAAAAAAAAATTTTGGACCCCATAAAATATATATATTTGTGATCCTTATAACAACCGGAGTTGATATAGCGATGTCCGTCTGTCCGTCTGTCCGTCTGTGGAAATCACGATGACGGCATCAATCGGGCAGCTAGAGCGTTCGTTGATACAAAAAATGATTCACTAGCATCCCTAAAAGTTTACTATTTAAAATCGTCCAAATCGGTCAATTAGAGCCCGAGATTTGAATGAAGAACTAAAAAAAGTTTTGAAAAATATAATTTTCTATGTTGTTCTTGTCACGATCACGCCCTCAATAGTGCAGCCACAGTGATAATTTTTAGTTGGAATGATTCACCAAGTTCATGGGAAGATTTTTATTTCAAAAATCATTAAAATAGGTGGAACAGGTCCAGAGAAATCTCCGAAAAATTAAAAAAAATTAAAAATATGATGTATCTATATTGTTCTTGTTTTATTCTAAATGTTGTGTTGTTGTCATAACTGGACTTGTTTTTTTTGTTGTCGTTGTGGTAATAATATAATAAAAACTAACCCTTTGTACATTTTTTTATTAACTCTGGTAGAAAAATTTACAAGTTTCCATTGTTTTGGCATCACTCTAAAAATTTGTTAGATCATTTGTGTTATTACCACGAGCCTGCCTGTAAAATTTCAGATCGAATGGCTTACGGGAAATCGGTTAAAATCGATCCAAAATTTTTTCGACAAGCAGACAATACGAGTTGATATAAAGGGAGTAAAAATTCACCAACATCTAAAGCAAATAATGCGAAAATACCTAGTTGTTAATAAAAAAAAAACAATGTAAATATAGCAAAAAAAAAATTTTATGTATAAATTTATTTATAAATTTATATAAACATATTAAATAATACTAATAATATACATGTATATCCATAACAACTGCATGTTAGAAATAAATCGGTATATTATTTTATTCACATAAAATTCTGCAATATTTTGTTGTGGGGAAAATACATTTCTTTTGCATTAACAGAGTGTCACTTCATTTTGCTCAGCGTGACTATGACACAGTAGATGGCGCCACAATTTTTGTTTTTCTAATTAGCTTTGCAATAGTTATTTCTATTTTAACGTGAATGTCAGCATTTTCAATTAGATATCAAACTTCATTTCGCTCAGTATTTCTATGCCACAGTAGATGGCGCCGCAATTTTTGTTCTAATTAGCTTTGCAATAGTTATATCTATTTTAACATGAATGTGAATATTTTCAACTAGATATGCAGAACAATGTTAAGAGTATACACGGGCTGGTCTTTTATTTCATACGTTTTTTCATTATTCTTTTACAAATATGAACATAAGTTTGGCATGTTAACTTTTTGTTGTCTTTATAAAATAGAGTTACCGAGTTCATCAATGAGTTTTTTGCTTTCAAAACAGTTCTACATAGTTATATAAAACTATTATACTGCTTTACCTACAAAATATCTGATTGCGATTACATCTAATTTTTGAAAATTACTAAAGCATTATTATTCACATAAATACAAAATTGCACTTTTTAAATTTTCCATTCAAATTTAAGAAAATATCAATTTTAATAAAAACTGGAATTAAAATTTCCAATTATAAATTAGAAAATATTAATTGAATTTCAGAAAATCATATCAAAACGTCGGAAATAATAATTTTAAATTTAGAGGACATCAATTGCATCTTTAATATATAAATATTATTCGTTAAACACAAACTGAAATTCCAAAAAAAAACCACCAAATATGTTTACATTTAAAAATAAATTAATAAATTTTCAGTACCGTGATTCAGTAACTTCTTTTAACGATAGTTGAATCGTTAAAAAAAGAAAATAGCAAAATTATCAGTAAACGATATTCGCAATTGTTAAAGTCAGCTGTTGTTGTTATCTAAACGATAACCATTTTTGTGTTGTTTATTCAATCGATAAAAACTTAAACTTTTAGGTTGAAATGTCGTCATACATAAATAAAAATCATAAAATAGTGAAAATATTTTGCTTTTATTAAAAAACTTTTTATAAGAATAAAAAAATTAAATAGCATATTCAATTCATTATTTCATTTTCAAATAAATAAACAGAAATATTAGTAAACAAAATGAAGCTATTAAACATAAACATAAAATCATCCTGTCAAACACGAAGTAATTTGTTTTTTTTTTCTATTCATTGTGTTTTTCGCTTATTTTGACAGAGATGCCACTCGTTTACAATTTAAATAAAAAGAATAAATAGTGCAAACAACAATAGCTGTCAATATATTTTGCGATTGTCGGATCGTTGAAATTTACAGAATCACACTACAGAAAACATTAATTTAAATTCAATGAATTATAGAAAACGTCAAATGATATTTAAGAATTGCGAACATAAAAACTAAATAAACGCAATTTGATGAGACTGTTATTTTTATAGAAATTTTCACAATTTTTTTTTTTTTTTTTTTTTAATGAAAATTTGAAGTTTTTCAGAAAATAAAGATAACAAATTATTTTATTTAAAATGTTTGGGACATTTTGAATATTTATTATTATAAATTTATTCTCTATGTTTTCCAAATATGGCAATATTTTAATAAAAAAATTGAGAGAGTTTTTTCTTGGTTATTATTTTGTTACTCCATCCGACCTATATGGCTGCAATGAAGAAACATTTGGCCAGTTAAAAGAAACTATACAGCCATCTCCAATTAGCACGATTTAGTGCATATAGGCACCCTACACAACCATTACCTTTGCAATGGAGGTTAGGGCGAGCTATTTAATTAGCAAAAACTAAATTAAAAGAGATGTTATGTCATATAACCGGAAACGCATGCATATAGGCATATAACCTAAATGCATGCTGATCAGCAACAACGATGACCAAAAAGCAAACACCGAAAAAAATCCGAAATAATAGAAAAGACAAAAACCAACGCAAAGAATTTGCTGAAATAATTTGATATTAAGTTTAACAAATTGTTTACTTTTTCATTTACATTTATTGTCAAGACTCAAACCGAGGTGGAGGGTATCAAAGATTCGGCACAGCCGAATTTAACACTCTTACTTGTTTTAATTATGTTTTTTAATGTTTACTTAATCTATTACGTTTGTAAGACAAATCATCGGCTTAACGTTATAACGCTAGCGTTCTGATCCAACTCTTTTCTTTGAACTTTGAGACTATTGTTGTTTAAAGATTAGAAAAAAACCCTCGTAGAAAAGTTAAAAAAATTTTAAAATCTCTACATATCTATAATAATAATAGGTATGGCGATTTCTTGTGGCCGATGATTTGTTAAACAGTTTTCTCCCGATTTCGACCAAACGTGTCGTACTTGAAAGGTATTTCTTTTTAGCTATCCACCAGATTTACCGATTTTTAAATTTTTAAATTTTTTTGGGAGTAAAATACATTTAAAGTTGCTAATAATACATACTTAAAATTATACAATGCTATATGTGTATTTGTTAAATTTGTTAAAGTTTTTGTGAGTAGGTTTGCTTCATCAACAATAATAATTGTGCTGAATTGAAAAATAATTTTGGACATAAACCACTGAAGACAATAGTCGATATTTAAAAAGTGTTGAATTGTGAGCTGGCTAAAATTTATTAAAATACCTTATGTTTATTTTTAAATGACAAAATAAAATTTCCCAAAATTTGCACTCGAATTTCGAGGGCTGGGATCGGTTAATTTATATTAATAATTTAGAAAAGGTATATATATCTGAAAAGACCACGTTCGTTTCTTATTAATGCCGTCTAAAAATTCTAAACCGGTTAAAAATGATTGAGTTACAATAGTTTAAGTGTGCCAGTCCCAAAAAATACTCTTTTCCCCATATCTTGAATATTTTAGGGTATGTTGCAACTTTTAAAACCGGTAAAATACATAGACCTACAGCCTACACTAAGTCTATTGGCAAATTATTTTTCAGTGTAGCTTCGTGTAATTTAAACGGGTTCTATTCTTTTCTTAGTAAGATTAAAAATTTGTTTTGTTCCTACTATTTTGGCCCCATCACACTGACATAAAACAATTTAGATCTGCTTCAAAATGTGATCAAATCTTTATCCCAACTGTATTATTTTTATATAAAAATTAATTATTTTTACATGTTTCAATCTATGTTTCTCACTTGAAGGAGCAACTCTTTAAGAATACAGTACAGTTTATAGAAATAATTGTTAACAACTTTACATACCATGTGTCACCAAGTTCGTCAGGTAAATTACAAACATTATCTTGCGACTGGTAAAACGACTAGGAAATATATTAAGTGCTATTAAAAGCACTTTAATAACTGTCATCAGGAATATCATATTGCTGCTGCTGGTGGGATAAAAATATCCTTAAAATGCTGTGTAAAAATTATTTCGATAGGATTCCTCTTAGTAGTAGTTTCAAACGATGTTACGTATTATTTTATAAAACTTGATCATAGTTTCGGATATGTATAATAACTGTTGATATATTTTTCACAAAAATAAATAAATGATTTTCGTATTTTTTTAATAACACCGACATGCTATGATATCATGGCGTATATTTTTAGTTTTTATAATTGTTTTTTTTTCGTCTGCAATAAAATTTCGTCCATTAAATTTTTTTCATTATTTGATATTTTACACAATCATATTTTTGCTGAATTTGATTCTTTTTTAAGTGTACCCAGCAAATGGAGACATTATCAATTTGCAGTAAAATAACCGTAATTTCGAGATGAAATGCTTTCAAATCAATTAAATCTTTAGTAAATTCTGAAAACACTCTTTGGTATATGTATGTCCTATTTGAACTTTTTATATTGTATTAGCCAAATGTTCCAATCTAGTTTAAATTTCTAAAGGGGTAAAGCGGGCGTTTTTATACAATTGTATAAGGCCGATAGAAGTAATTTAAAATTCTTGTTGGGTATTTTCATATTTGTATTTGTAACAGCTCATACGAATATTAGGGTGAATCAAAATTATTCTCGTACATGTTCAAAATAGAAATTGTGCAATTAAAAAACAATTGTTATGAAATTTCCTTAATATTTACTATTATCGAGAATTTTACCTTTTTCGAGAATTCGTCAAATTATATAACAATACTCGTGTTTCTAAGCAATTCAAATATACAAATATATTAGCTCTAGGACCGTATCGAAGATATTGTGCCATTTAAACACATTGTGACAATTCTAGGAATGACAGCATCTCAATTGAATAAATTAATCATTTGTACATTTAGCATTATCTTAAAGGAACTATTGAAAATATTTACGTTTTTATATCATTAAATATCATTTAATTACAATATTAGAAAAAAAAATTATAAAAGTTAATAATTTTTAGTGAAATTGTAAGAATTACCAATTATTTTTTTTACATGGAACTCTCCTTACGGAAGAATAGAGTAAACAATTATTATTACGATTGTTATTGTTGGTATTTTGTAAAGGTACCCACAATACTAGTTAAACATACTACGAAATATTGCATTTCAATTTCAATTTGTTGTCTAATTGCATTGCTGCACTTCACCGTTTTGTCTCTGCCAGAAACACATCATTTGTATTTATTGGACATAAATGTTTTGCTGCTATTATTGTTTTTTCCTGTTGTTTTTTTTTTTTTTTTTGTGTCACAATGCTGTAGAAGCTGCATCAATTTTCCAAATGATTTATGAATGAGAATGCGACACTACTTCCTGCTGCACTTTGTTGACCCTTTTATTATATATATTTTATTCATATATCGTTTGTATCTCTACGCGTATGCATTGCTTTGCATGTGTATTTACTTTTTCACGTACCGTAAAAAGTCTCATTTTTTTTTGCTTTGTTCAATTTCACTGTTCATATGTTCACATACAGGCGCGCACACACACACACATGTTATACATGCATAAATATATTATATGTAGCTTTAACTGTAGTTTTAAAAATGATTTTTCATTTACGACCTTTCAGTAGAGTTGGTATGGATGTGTGGAACAGGAACAGGTTAACTTAAATTTTTTGTATTCATCTTTTGAACTCGCTGTGCATCCTGTATAAAAAAAAGAAAAATATTCACGTCAGTTCATTGTGTGTGGATTTAAGAATATTATAAATGTGATAATTTATTATTATTTGATTTTTGTCCTTTCTGGCGAGTATTATCAAAAAAAAAAAAAAAATACCATTTCTCTTAGCTATGTTAAATGTCTATTTTTACTGATAAATTCATATCGATTCGTATCCTCTGTAATATTTGTGAAATGTTAAATGTCTTCATTCCATTATTAGATAAAAGAGATAAAAAAGGAGTCTCATTTACGAATAGTTAAAAAGTATCGTAAATAAGTGTATCTATCAGTCACCGATGCTAATTTTTCTTAAACAAAAATCGTAAAACAGCATCTCAAAAAAAGCGCTAAAAAGCGCTTGTTCTATTATTGATATACATTCGAAAGTGTATATCAATAATAAAAAACAAAAAAACTTGTCTTTTTCTTGACATATAATTTCTTCGTTAATAGTTAGTCCATATATAAAGGGTCCGCCATCTAACATTTTTTTTTCAACTAATGCTTATTTCGTGAATGGTAACACTTAATTCATGTCTGATTTGACAGATAATTAGTTTTGTCCTTCCGCTAAACGAATATGGTTACGTGTATGCTTGAACAACGCTGGGAAATATTGCGACATTACTTTGAAAATCATGGTAATGTTGCAGAATGTGTGCGAAAATTGCGTATGGATTTTGGAAGAAGAGAAGCACCGTCAGCTCCGTATGTTCGTTATCTTGCGAAAAAAGTGAAAGAAACTGGCATCCTCAGCGATAAACCAAAGCGTGAAAAGCCAAAAACAGTGCGTACACCCGAGAATATTGATGCTGTGGCAGAAAGTGTGCGTGAAGCGCCATCAACATCAATTCACCGTCGTTCTCAAGAATTGCACATTTCAGAGGCATCATTGAGACGAATTTTGCTTAAAGACCTTGGTATGACGCCATACAAAGTCCAATTGGTTCAGGAGTTGAAGCCAACTGACCATCCAATGCGTTCTCGCTTCGCTAAGTGGGCCTGCGATGCCGATTTTGCCAAAAAAATCATCTTTTCAGATGAAGCTCATTTTGATCTTAGCGGGTATGTAAACAAGCAAAATTGGCGCATTTGGGGCACAGAAAACCCGCACGCATACATTGAAAAGCCAATACACCCAAAATGAATCACTTTTTGGGGCGGATTTTGGTCCAGAGGCATAATTGGGCCATTTTTTTTCGAAAATGAGCAAGTAGTGGCCGTTGCAGTCAATGGCGATCGTTATCGGGCCATGTTGAACGAATTTTTGTTCACAAAAATTGAAGAGGAGGATATTGGCAACATTTGGTTTCAACAGGATGGCGCTACGTGCCACACAGCCGAAGCTACACTCGATATTTTGCGCCCGCAGAGCTTATGACGTTTGGCTACTTCGGAGCTGCGATTTGACACCGTTGGACTATTATTTGTGGGGTGCCCTCAAAGATAAGTGTTACGCCAACAAGCCAGAGACAATTGACGCTTTAAAGGACAATATTCGTGAAGCCATTGATGAAATACAGCTGCACACAATCGACAATGTGCTTAAAAATTGGACCGATCGTGTAGGCTACTGCATGGCCAGCCGAGGCAGCCATTTGAATGAAATTATTTTCAGTTATTAACCGGAAGGATTGTACTTTCAAATAAAAAAAAAAATTTGAGATAATATTGAGTAGTTTTTTTTATAGCATTTGCAAAAAAAAAAAAAGTTATTTGGCGGACCCTTTATTACACAAGGGAACAAGGTTTTTGTTGCTTAAGAACTAAATGTTATTTTAAAGGGACGCTGAATCTGAATCTGCACTTGTACTTTTAATCAGCCGTACTTTTCGCGATATACCGTTATGTCCAAAATAAGGCACTTTCACTACATGTATTGGAATAACTTGAAAACAGTTCACCTCGGTTAAAAAATTTCCAAAACTCATTAACAATACATTGGTGCTTATATTGGTTTTAAATTTGCCCAGTAGTTTCAGAGATATCGTTGAAGTTTTAAAAAAAGAACAATTAAAAAAAAATATTTTCTTCTTTAAAAATTCATAAAATATAAAAATGCGATAAAAAAAAAACACAGTTTTGGTCTAAAAACATTTAGCTAAACATATTTCGAATAAAATGAGCTTTATTTCATTGTAATCGGTCCACAACTTTTGCTCAAGACCGACTATATTTTTCACAAGGGAACAATGTTTTTTTTATTATTAAGAACTAAATGTTGTTTTTAAGGTTATTTGGGACACTGAATGCAAATCTGCACTTGATTTTTTTCTATCAGCTCGACTTTTCGCGATATACCAAGAGGCTTTACACTACATATATTGGAATAACTTGAAAACGATTCACTATATTAAGTTATAAAAAAATCCAAAACTCGTTAGAAATATTGTCTTTAAGCCGTGCTTACATTAGTTTTAAATTTGCACAGTAGGTTCAGAGATATCGTTGAAAATTTGAAAAAAAAAATAGAACAATTTTTCAAAAAAGTCAAAAATACGATTATTTCATGTAACTAAAAAATGCGAGCTGATGAAGAAAAATGGAGATTTACAATCAGCGACCTCAAATTAGTAAACAATTGCAATAGAGTTCAAGTCAACACCAAAAAAGTTAAATTTTGTTCCCTTGTATCAATAATATTAACTCTTCTGTTTGTGAGAAGGTTCCGGGAAACTTTCTTGAATATCAAACTCTCACGAGTCCTTAATGTTGTATGGGTTGAATACCGGAAGCGTGCACGTGATCCAAGAAAAAATTGTGCTGAATCGACTAAAGCTAGTTTTGAAGCGATGCGAGCAATAGTTTCGATTTTATTGAAATTTAATGACGCTTAGTACATGGATTAGCGAAAAGATGGCTACAGAACTTGTACTATTATTAGAAGAAATCGCTAATGAGTTTTCTTGAATTCTGTTTTTTTTTTTTTTGTTGTTATTTATTTATTTTCCAACTTAATGCTTACAACAGCGAGCAGAAAAAAACAAAAACGTGTTATACAGTATAAAACCCTAAAAAAAACAGAACACGCAGAATTGCAGAATTTATAAATGACGAGGAGATTGACAATGATGAGGATGATGTTGTATTTGACTTCGAGGTTGAAGATAATGACGACCTAACATATCAGCCAAACATTGACGTTGGTGAGTTGGATATCGAAACTGAACCGCATGTGTAAATCAATGAGGCACTAGATGAAGACGACGAAGACGAATTAGAAACTGCTCCTGCCACTACCGAAATTTCTGACAGTTATTTTTCATCTGAAAATGGCACGAAATGGAGCAAAGTCGCACCATCGAATACCCGTGTTCGTGCTCATAACGTGGTCGACTATATAAGAAGGGGCAGTAAAATATACATATCATTCCTACACCATATTCCGGACGCTCTGCATAAAAAATTAATGGAAAACAATCACTCTAAAAGAGTTCGATGTATTTTTGGCTATCGTTTTGCATGTTGGACTGTCTAAATCTAATAATGAGCCTGCTAAGGAACTGTGGGGGCCCAACCCATGCTCTAATATATAAAGCTGCATTCTCATACGATCGATTTATGCTGACCTGAAAATTCATCCGCTTTGATAACAAAAATACGCGGCGGTAACGATTAATCAACAGTAAAACTGCTGCTATTGACAATGTTGCGCAAATGTTGCAGACCCGCATGATTCGCTGACCGTGGACGAATCATGCGTGCCATATAGAGGCCGTACAAGGTTTACACAGTACATTCCGTCTAAGCCAGCCAAGGTGGCTGTGCGATTCGAAATCATTTTATTCTTATTTAGTTTTTCCAACCATAATTTTTGACAGCGTCGTTTTAAACGATTTTTTATAACATTGTCAGAATGAGCTTTCAACTCAATCCACACATCCAGAATTGTTTTAATGACTTTTTCTATATAAAGCCATCTGGTTGGTGCTACCATCGGAATTGTTAATAAACTTATACATCTTGTTTTACAATTTTTGTCTTACCGACGAATAAGAGAACCAATAATTTTATTTTTGACTAAAAAGTTTGGAGGCCAATTTGGTGCTTCTTTAAAAAACCTCTAAATGGAAAAATGTTATTTTTGCATAGCAAGAAAGCGCCAAATCTAGTGCTAAGGGTGCTTACCTCTTCATCGCTGTTATCAGGTTTGGTTGAGATATGTTTCAACTTTCTTTTCTACTGCACAAAAATAAGAAGAACAACAACATCAAAAATCCTACAACAATTAATGATTCATAGTAGTTGTTCTTTTTATACCCTAAACCACTATGTGGTTTGGGTATAATGACTTTGTGCTGCTGTTTGTATAACTACCAAAATATTTGACTTAGACCCATCTTTTATTACACCAATCGACTCAGAATCACTTTCTGAGTCCATTTAGCGATGTCCGTCCGTCTGTGTGTCCATGTAAACCTTGTAATCAAGCTACAGGTTGCAAATATGAATATATTTTGATGAAATTTGGTACATAAGCTTTTATCGACATAGGATGAACGCTATTGAAATTGGTGAAATTCGGTCCATGTTCAGACGTAGCGCCCGTACAAATAGACCCTATGAAATCGACATAATTTGCCATAAGATCCGAATTGTCGTATAGATCTCAGTCAAATTGGGTTTGTATTTGTTTATTGTATCCATTAATTAGTATTCCAGAAATAATCCTTATAGGACAATACTTAGTTATAGGTCCCATATGGAGCTGCTTCCCGATCTTCACTTAGATCTATCAAAAAACAAAAATATTGCACAAATTTTTCTCAAATTTGGTTTGTGTATATTTTTTCAAAATATAAGTGACTTTACCAAATACGGTCAGGATCGGTCCATTTTTCGACCTAATCCCCATATATAGATATACCACCCGATATGAACTTTTTCGTACCTGCAGCCAAAAAAAATTAATAATAATGCCACTCAAATTTGGTTTATGCTTATTTTCTATATACAATTAGTTGGACCATGGTATAGGGTATCGCATAGTCGGACTAGACCGACTGTAATTTTCTTACTTGTTTTCAATCTATATATATTGTAGGAAAACTTTACCATCCAATTATTTTCCTACAATCATATTTCTAATAACTGACAAATAATTGTTTAACAGTTTTTCATAATAAACCAAGTACGATTATCTTAAAAACGACTTACAAAATACTTCAAATAGTGCGGTTTTAACTAAAAATTATACATGGAAACGATTTCGAACCTTAGTGTGTGTATCATTAGATACAGATAAGATTTATGAAAAAAAAGAAATTGTTTGAAAAATTCTCACATATTAATGTTGTATATTTTTAAATTTTTATTTAATAACCTCACACTTTTTCAAAAGAGGAATAAAAATAATCGTAAAACAATCCCTTTTGTTTCCTTAGAATTACAAAATTTTATCAAATTTCAACATAACAAACCTTTTACCATTTTTTTGCCTATCAACCCTTAAGAGCGGAAGTTTTTACTCGACTTTTGTGTTTCAAGCACTTTTTTTCTTGGTCATGACAGCTGAGTGTTATTTGCTTTTTAACCAGACTCCTTTTTTAGATAATGTCTGTCCATTCCTTTCCACTTACAGAGACATTTAAACAAACGTATTTTAACCACAATGTACAATTCAATTTTAAAGAACATCACATAATTTTAGTCAGGATACGAGTGTAGTGGCAACGTTTACACAAACTTTAATAGTCTATTAGCTTAACCCATTATTCAACATTTTTATTTAGAACAATGATGAAATTTGTTAAGAGAGTGAAATCCAAAAGTATTCCAAATGTAGGAGAAACGCTCTATTTAAATTTAAGAAAAATTTCAATTGAAATTGCTGTTTCCTCCTTGATGCTGAAAGTTTCAGAATGGAGTTGGAATTCTACATTTGGAATTAAATTTAAGTTTAAATTAATTCAATACATATTAGTAAATCTCTTTGTATCACAAACATGTTCGCCATACCTAATGGGTTAATATTGTTCGTGCACACACTTTAGCTTAAATCGTTTTATACCTTACACAGTTCTGTGGTAGAGGATATTACAAATTTTTGTCTTATGTTTTCAGTTATCCAAACAATTTAAAGCTAAGAAGAAATATTGTGGTCTCTTATACATTATTATGGTACTGACGATATTAAATAAATTAATAATTAAATAGGCCAATCAAAAAGATATAACTGCTTACTTTTTTGCTCTCTTGGCCTACGGTCAAAGTCAAGTATTCGAGCTATGTGAACCTCGAGCTGCTCCAGTAGTAAATGAGCAACTCGAGCTCATCGAGTAGCTCGAGTAATAAAAATTAAAATTTTCATGTTTGAAAGCATGTAAAAGGTTAAATATAAGTATCTAGTATAATAAATAAATACTTTTTAGAATCGTACAAGTACCAAGAATAACATTCTTAATTATCACTTAAATCGGAGTCTCCTACTGGTGTGGGAAAACTACTACACGGAAAAGCTCGACGACTTTCCTTACAAATGTATGAAAATATACTATACACTTCATAAATGTCTGACTTCATTTAAAAAACAAGTAAGAGTGTTAAATTCGGCTGGGCCGAATCATTGATACTCTCCACCTTCTTCATTTTCAATTTTCATTTTTAATTTATCATTTTCCATTTTCCATTTTTCACTTTTCAATTTTCATCTTTCGTTATTCATTTTTAGTTTTTAATTTCTCATCATTTTCCGTTTTTCATTTTCCCTTTTCCATTTTTAATTTTTCATTTTTCATTTTTCGTTTCTATATTTTCATTTTCCATTTTTCATTTTCCATATTCCACTTTCCATTGTTAATTTTTCATTTTTTATTTTTAGTTTTTCATATTCCATTTGCCATTTTAATTTAAAATTTTTCATTTTCCATTTTTAATTTTTCATTTTCCATTTTTCATTTTTCATTTTCCATTTTTCAATTTTTATATTTCATTTTCCATTTTTCACTTTCCATTTTTCAATTTTCATTTTCCATTTTTCAAATTTCATTTTCATTTTTAATTTTCCTTTTCCATTTTTAATTTTTCGTTTTTCGATTTCCGTTTACCATTCTTCATTTATCATTTTCCATTTTTCGTTTTTCGATTTCATTTTCCATTTTTCAATTTCAATTTTAATTTTTCATTTTCCTTTTTCCAATTTTCATTTTTCCTTTTCCATATTGCATTTTCAATTTTTCATATTCCATTTTCCATTTTCCATTTTCCATTTTCCTTTTTCGATTTTCAATTTTTCGTTTTTCATTTTCCATTTTTCATTTTCCATTTTTCATTTTTAATTTTCAATTATCATTTTACATTTTGCATTTTTCAGTTTTAAATTTTCATTTTTCATTTTTATTTTTCATTTTCCATTTTCCATTTTTAATTTTCCATTTTCCATATTCAATTTTTAATTTTTAATTTTCCATTTTTCATTTTTATTTTTCATTTTCCATTTTTCATTTTCCATTTTCCATATTCAATTTTTATACCCTATACCACTATGTGGTTTGGGTATAATGACTTTGTGCTGCTGTTTGTAACTACCAAAAATATTTGACCCAGACCCATTTTTAATTATACCGATTGAATCAGAATCACTTTTTGAGTTGATTTAACAATGTCCGTCCGTCCGTCCGTCCGTCCGTCCGTCCGTCCGTCCGTCCGTCTGTGTGTCCATGTAAACCTTGTAATCAAACTGCAGGTCGCAAATATGAATATATTTGGATGAAATTTGGTATGAAATTTAACGATGTCGAATCTAGTGATGATACTATAATAAGTAACATGTTTGCGGATTTTTTTGCTAGTACATATTCTGTTGCTCAATATTGTTCCAACAGCTATTCATATCCAATAAACACAAATCAAGCTATATCTTTTCCCCTAATTGATAAGGCAGAACTTGTCAATAGCCTGAAGAAACTTAAAGTTTCATTTACTCATGGACCTGATGGAGTACCTAGTTCTATACTCAATTATTGTGCTACTTCCTTGGCAACACCACTGACTCTGTTGTTTAATGCTTCAATAAGAAACGGTTATTTTCCAAAATTTTGGAGAGCTTCTTACATCATTCCATTATTTAAATCTGGAAATAGGTCGGATGTTTCTAATTACCGTGGTATTGCTAAACTTAGTGCAATCCCTAAGCTTTTCGAGAAATTTATTACAGATTTTTTGTGCTATCACTCATCGTCAATTTTGTCACCATTTCAACACGGATTTTTGAAAGGATGCTCTACCGTTACAAACGTGCTTCATTTTACGACAATAATTAACGATGGTTTCGTCAAGAAAAAACAAACGGATGCAGTATACACCGATTTTAGTAAGGCTTTCGGTAAAGTAAACCATAACCTTCTACTGATCAAATTGGATTTATTAGGTTTAACACCATTAAGCCTTAAATGGATAAAATCATATCTTTCTGAGAGAACACAACGTGTAATGTATAATAATATGTCATCTAAAGATATTACTGTGACTTCTGGTGTTCCTCAAGGCAGCCATCTTGGACCAATTCTTTTCTCACTTTTCATCAATGATCTTCCAAAAGTGATAAATTTTTGCCACGTTTTAATGTACGCTGATGATGTTAAAATTTTTTTAAGTTACTGTCAACATAATGATCATATTCATCTTCAATCAGATCTCAACAATTTTTTTCGTGGTGTAACCGTAACCTAATGGAACTAAATTTGAAAAAATGTAAATGTATGCGTTTTTCTAGAAATAATGTTTTTCCTGCTAACTACTTTTTAGGCGGCTATCAGCTTGAACATGTTGATACTTTTCTGGATTTAGGGATTCTACTTGATCCTAAATTAAACTTTGTATCTCACGTCACCATGACAGTTAATAAAGCTAGAGGTACACTCGCCTTTATTAAAAGATGGGCAAAAGAATTTATTGATCCTTACATAACCAAACAACTTTTTACATCTCTTGTAAGACCTATTTTAGAATATGGGTCAATTATATGGGATCCCTTCTATAACATTCATATTCAACGAATCGAGTCTGTACAGAAACAATTTCTACTCTTTTGCTTACGTGGCTTACCTTGGAATTCTGCAATTAATCTACCTTCATACGTTGATCGACTTAAATTAATAAAATTACCTACTTTGGAAAGCCGTAGGACTATGCTAAAAGTAACATTTATGATCAACCTAATTAATGGTGAAATCTGTTCTGACTTTCTTGTCAACAATATAACTTTTAATGTTCCTCAACGAGTATCACGCCAATTCCAACCACTCTTTGTTAAATCTTTTCATACCAACTATGCTCTAGCTGATCCTTTTAGAAGAATTTGTTGTGTTTATAACAATCTTTATCAATTAATTGATTTTTCGTTGAACACTGATGTAATTAAGCATAATATCATTATTTTCTTAAATTCCTAACTATTTGTTTTTATTTTTAAATCATTTAATTGTTTCAATGTATGTACATATGTAATTATATCATTTATACAGGTCTGTAAGGATTTATTCCATTGACCTAATAAATAAATAAAATAAAAATAAGCTTTCGTCGGCCATGGGATGAAAGCTGTTGAAATTGGTGGGAATCGGCCCATGTTCAGACCTAGCCCCCATACAAATTACCCCTATGAAATCGACATATATTGCCATAAGATCCAAATTGTCATATAGATCTTACTCCAATTGGGTTTGTATGCATTCATTACATCCATTAATGAGTAGTCCAAAAATGATCCCTGTGGCCCCATATAGAGCTGCTTCCCGATATTCACTTAAATCTATAAAAAAAACAAAAATATTGCATTGATTCTTCTCAAATTTTGTTTGTATATGTTTTTGCAAAATACAAGAGTCGTTACCAACCATGGTCAGGATCGGTCCATTTTTGGACATAGTTCCCATCTAGATATAGCATCCGATATGAAGTTTTTCATATCTGCAGCCAAAAAAAATGATAAAAATCCCACTCAAATTTGGTTTTTGCTTATTTTCTATGTCCAGTTAGTTGGGCCTAAGAGATAGGGTTTCTAAACGCATGGTATAGGGTATCATATAGTCGGTCTAGACCGACTATAATTTTCTTACTTGTTAATTTTTCATTTTTCATTTTCCATTTTCCATTTCCCATTTTTCTTCTTTCATTTTTATACCCTATACCACTATTTGGTTTGGGTATAATGACTTTGTGCTGCTGTTTGTAACAACCAAAAATATTTGACCTACACCCATCTTCAATTATACCGATCGAATCAGAATCACTATCTGATTCGATTTAACGATGTCCGTCCGTCTGTGTGTCCATGTAAAGTTTGTAATCAAACTGCAGGTCGCAAATATGAATATATTTTGACGAAATTTGGTAGTTGACCTTTTATCGGCCATGGGATGAACGCTATTGAAATTGGTGAGAATCGGTTCATGTTCAGACCTAGCCCCCATACAAATGACCCCTATGAAATCAACATATATTGCCATAAGATCCAAATTATCATACAAATCTTAGTCAAATTGGGTTTGTATGTGTTTATTACATCCATTAATTAGTAGTCCAAAAATGATCCCTATTGGACAACTCTTAGTCATAGGCCCCATATAGAGCTGCTTCCCGATCTTCATTTAAATCTATCAGAAAAACAAAAATATTGCACTGATTCTTGTCAAATTTTGTTTGTATATATTTTTGCAAATTTCAGGAGATTTTACCAAACATGGTCAGGATCGGTCCATTTTTGGGCCTAGTCCCCATATAGATATAGCATCCGATATGAACTTTTTCATATCTGCAGCCGAAAAAATTAATAAAAATCCCACTCAAATTTGGTTTATGCTTATTTTCTATCCAGTTAGTTGGGCCTGAGATATATGGTCTCTAAACGCATGGTATAGGGTATCGTATAGTCGGTCTAGACCGACTATAATTTTCTTACTTGTTCATTTTTCATTTTCCATTTTTTATTTTTATTATTTTTTAATTTTTAATATTTAATTTTGATAAAAAAAAATATGTGGTAAAACGTGCTTAGGCCAATGTGACATGTGCAGTATTAATATACACACAACTGTAGTGACTTCAACAATACGAAGAATTACAACATATATAGTACAACATACCTTCAGAAAAACAACAAGCGCACTGAAAAATTTTATTTTTTCAAGAGTTTTTTCAAAATTTCATTCATAGCTCGTGAACCCTTTGACCGATTTTGACGATTCTAAATAGCAACTCCTTTGGGATGTTAGTAAACGATTTTATATAAAAACGAACGGTCTAGCTTAGAAATTGAGGACGTGATCGTGATTTACACAGACAGACGGACAGACGGACAGACAGTCATCGGTAAATCAACTTCCCTTGTTATAAGGATCAAGAAAATATATTTTTTTGGGGTCTCAGGAATTTATTTCGATGCGTTACAAACGGAATGACAAACCTATATATACCCTCTGCCACTAAGGTGTGGAGGCTATAATAATTTTTCCAAAATACATGGTATGATTTTATATATTTTGAAGTCAGTTATATTGATAGATTACTCTCCTGAAATATTGAAATATTCTGACAAAAAGTATGGAGTGGGCTAACTATTGCTCGAAAAAGTTCATCCACGTTCCACTAAAATGTATGAAAATATATTCTTCGTATATGTTTGATGCCTATTTACACAAAATTTTCGAGAACACTTGGAAAACGCTCTTAGTATCGTAATCTGAATATATGTGGAGAATATGTTTTCAAAATTTCAAAATACTTCGAAAAAGATCGAAAATTTTGCAAAACGTGTAAAAAAAAAGTTCTTAATTTTTCACTGTCTATATTCACAGATTACTCATAAATACTCATAAATTTTAAACCATTCCGACCAAAATTATGGCGTTGGTATAGCACTACTCGACTGATATTGGCCACTTTCAATACAAATGTGTGAAAATATAATCTTATTTGAAGTTTGATGATATTGTCCAGCAAATTTTCCACAATGACAAACAATTACATTCGTTAGAGATATATACATATATATAAAGAGGACGTTTCCTTCAAGTTTCAAAGCATTCCGCCATTAATTGAAGCTTGGATAAACTACTCGACAAAAAACAAAAAATAAAGAAATAAGAATTTTTTTCATTGACCGTAATTGACCTTATTCACAGATAACTCATTTAAAAAATTAAGTCATTCCGATTAAGATTGAGCTCTGGGCGAATAATTACTCGAAAAAAATCAGTCACTTTTTATAGAAATGTGTGAAAGTTTGCTCTTCTTTCAAGTTAGATATACTTAAAAAAAAATCCGTCACTACTTGCTAAAATTTTCTACTGCTTGTAGTTGCAAATATATCAAAATAATCTTCCTAAATTTTCAAAGTATTCCGACAATAATTGTGGTGTTGGCGAACTACTACTCGAAAAAGCTCGACCAATTTTCATACAAATACCAAGTTTGACATCCATTTACAAAAAAAAATTCAATGAACACATGGTATAAATTTATACATTCTAAAATTTGAAACACGAGAACATAACGTCCTTAATGTTTCAAAGCATTCCGACATTAACTGAACTGTTGGCGAACTTATACTCGAAAAAGATCAGCCACTTATGAATTATTTCACTACAAAGGATCAGTCATTCTCTATAAAAATGTATGAAAATATGCACTCTATGAATTTTTAGTGTGCTACCGCGATATACAAATTTTTTTTTTTTTTTTTTTTTATCAATTATCTAGTTTAAAAGCAGTACCCTGGTGTAACTTGAAATTTCTCTATATAATTTTCTGACTTCTTTTTACGTATTTTCTTAATATTGAAAATATTAAACACCCAAAAACCATAAAATCCAAAATTTTATAGGGCTATCTCGTTTTGCCCAATAAACCATTGATACAAAAATACGCCTAAGTAGCCCTTCCATAGACATTAGTGGAAAAACCTTTTATCAATTGCTACATTTATAACACCTACAGGTGTTGTGCCAAAACTAAACTCTCTCAAAGTAAAAATAAGTCGGAAAATTATGTAGAGATTATTCAACTTACACAGGTACTGCTTTTAAGCTAGCTAATTGATAAACAAATTTGTTGTATATGGCGTTGACACACTAAAAATCCATAAAGTGCATAATTTCGTACATTTGTATAGAATATGATCTTTTTCGGTGAAATGACTTGAAAGTGGCTAATTTTTTTTTCGAGTATAAGTTCGACGTCTCCACAATCTTACCTGGAATAGTTTGTTTTTTAGGATATAATGTCCTGAAATCGATAACTTCAAAACAAATAAATCTTTAAAAATTCGTGAAGGAATATTTTCTGTAAAATTACATCAAACTTGAAATAAGAGCAAATTTTCACACATTTGTGAATGCTTTGAAATTTTAATTATGTAATGTTCTCTTTTTTGCAACTTTAGAATATATAAATTTGTACCATGTGTGCCTTAAATGTTCTTTGTATATCGATGTCAAATTTCCAGAAGTGCATTTTTTCATATATTTGTATGGAATTAACTGATATTTTTTGAATAGTAGGTTGCCAATAGCACAATATTGGTCTGAATGGCCTAAAAATTTACATGACTCATCTAAGGATATAGCCAGTTGCAAAGCATATTTTTTTTTAATTTCTTAGCTTTTTTTCGAGTAGTTAGTAGTTCTCCCACCCCACACCTTATGATCGATTGTTCCAATACTTTAGGAAAATAATTTCCTGATATGAGGAACTACAATTTGTATTAGTTTTTATCATATATTTTTGGAAAATTTCTTATAAAATTATATCAGACTTCCATGAAATGAATGTTTTCATACATTTGTATGGATACATATGCAATGTATGGATACATATGTATGAAAACATTCATTTCATGGAAGTCTGATATAATTTTATAAGAAATTTTCCAAAAATACATGATAAAAACTAATACAAATTGTAGTTCCTCATATCAGGAAATTATCGACATTTTTCGAGTAGTGGTTCGTCCACCCTCACAATTATTGTCAGAAACGTTTGAAACTTAAAACAAATACTCCCCTTACAATTTCAACTCTAAAAAATTTAACATTTGGCTAAGTCAATATGAAAAATTTTCTGTAAAATTATCTCAAACATGAAATAAAAGCAAATTTGTACACTTTTGTATGGGAAGAGTCTGATCTACATCGAGTAGTAGTTCGTCCGAGCCACAATTGTAGCCAGATTACTTTGAAGTTTGGTATACGTAATATACGCATATTTCCAACTTTAAAAGGTATAAATTTGTACCCTATGTACTTTCAAAATGTTTTGCAAATCGATGCCAAATGTCAATGGAGTGCATATTTTCATATATTTGTATGGAAAGCCGTCGAGCTCCTCTGAGTAGTAGTTTTCCCATGCCATTAGGACACTCCGATTCAAGTGAAATTTAGAAATGATATTTTTGGTACTTGTACTGGTATTTCGAATTATAGAGGTATTGCTAAATTAAGTGCCATTCCAAAACTATTTGAAAAACTTATATTTGACACGTTGTCAAATCATGTGTCCTCTATCATATCTCCAACGCAACATGGATTCTGCAAATCACGCTCTACAATAAAAAATCTTTTGGAGCTTACAACTTTGGTAAATGTTGGTTTTATTAATATGAAACAAACAGATGTTATTTATAATGATTTTAGCAAGGCACTCGATAAAGTATATCATGATGTATTGTTGTTTAAGCTGGACCGTATGGGCTTTGGTATATTGCTGATAAAATGGCTTGCATCATATTTAAAAGACAGAACACAATGTATTAAGTTTCGTAACTCGTATTCCAACAACATAAAAGTATTATCTGGTGTACCTCAAGGTAGTCACTTGGGACCTCTTTTATTTACGCTATTCATAAATGATCTTCCTTCTGTAATCAAACACTCAACTACATTAATGTATGCAGAAGATGTAAAGTTAATTTTTACCCTAAACAATCTTGATCAACAATCACTTTTATAGAATGATATTGATCGTTTAACTACTTGGTGTAACATTAATCTAATGGACCTAAATGTCAAAAAATGCAAATATGTATATGATTTTTACAAGATCAATTCCAATTAATGGTCGGTATATTATGAATAATACTGCGCTTGATTTAGTGCATCCATTCATTGACCTTGGCGTACTTCTGGATAAAAAATTGTACTTTAGAAGTCATGTTTCGCTTACAATAAATAAAGCTACTGGTGTACTTGGATTTACTAAACGGTGGGCTAAAAAGGTTTCGGATCCGTATACAACAAAACAATTGTTACTACCTTGGTAAGACTAATACTCGAATATGGGTCTGTAATCTGGGATCCGCAATATCATATACATTCGAACAAAATTGAAGCAATTCAAAAACAATTTTTGTTATTTTGTCTTCGTGATGTGTGCTGGGATCCTAGTATGAGGTTGCCATCTTATGAAAATCGTCTGGCTCTAATTAAGCTTCCTACATTGAAAAGTCGCAGACATATGCTACATGTTACTTTCCTGTTTAAGCTGTTAAATGTTAGTCTTAAATCTGAATTTCTTATCAACAAAATAAGTATAAATATTCCTTTTCCATCATCAAGAAATTATAACTTTCTAACTATCAAATATTATTGTACAAAATATGCTAATTTTAATCCACTTCGTAGAATTTGTGATGAGCTTAATATGCTGTATCAGTTTATTGATTTTAATAAAAGTTTGGATATTGTGAGAAGAGCTATTATATTATACTTAAATGCATTAAATTAACTGAATTAATTAAATTTGTTAAATGTTTAATTATGTATATAAATTAAAATATAAATGTATACTTTAAGTAGTCTGTAAGGATGACTCCATAGACTGAATAAATAAATAAATAAAAAATAAAATTTGTACATTTGTTGTACTAAATACCTATATTTAACTTTTTATTTGCTTTCAAACATGAAACATTTTAATTTTTACTACTCGAGCTACTCGAGACGATAAATAAATCTAAATGCATTTTAGCTTTCATTAAATGATTTACTGGTCCTATAAAACAAAGCACTTTTACACATCGCTTATGAGACCATTGAATATGGTTATGTTATGATTCGGTTCATCTTCGATATAATTAAGGAATCCTGTAGATCTTCTTTCATACAGTAGGAGATTAACGTTGATTATGTTGCCTACTTTCGTGTATAATGTGATTCATGGAGATGTTTCTTCTGAATTCGTTCTAAATAAAATAGCATTAAATGTTCCTCAGCGAATTACTTGTCACTGCCAACCGCTTTTTATTACGTTTTTCGCATATATTATGCCAATGCTGCTCCGTAATATTACCGATTTATATTAATATTATACTTGAATTCTTATTGTTTTTATTGTTAATATTTGTATTAGTGACTAAATTTAATTTTGTTATTTTATATAGAATTGGTTTCTTTATAAATTGTCTAAAAGTATTAAATCGATAAACTTAAATAAAAAAAAATGTTCAGAATATATAAACTAAATTAAAATTTAATGCAATTCATTATTGTTTTATTAATATAATGGAGATGGCGAAAATTTAAATAAGGTTCTTTTAACTTCTAATTTGTATCCACTCTTAAGTTAACAAGCAATATTTATAAACCCACGCCTCTGTTCAACCAACTATGCATTAAATTAATTTAAGTCTATTTACCGCAATTGTTGTCTTAAGCAAATGTCTTTTTCCTCTTCATGCAAATGAGTTATTGTTGCACTCAATTTGCAAACAAGAAAAGTTTCTTCTTTTAAGCCTCTAACGGCTGCATTAGACAACATGAATTCTTAGTGAAGTTTGAGTATGACTAAAAAGACTATAAGATGCGAATAATAAAAATACAAAAACAACACAAAGGAGACTCTGTTGATGATGACAACCACTTAAGACAAGAATATGCTAAGAAGCTGCTTAACTAACTTAGAGGTAGAGCTTGCATAGTTGCATAGTTTGTTAGCAGCAAACGCACATAAATTTGTAGTACTTGTTAGTCGTGAAGAAGTTAATATTGGCTTTTTTTTTTTAAGTAAGAGAAACTTTATTAAATAGTTTAAAATACACTGATTTGCTAAAATTCTAGTCTCAAGCGCTTATATGTTTGTCTCGTTGTATGTTAAAATATTTATTTTTAATATTCTTCGTTCCACTGCAAGCAACGAGTTGGTTTGATTTAATTTGCTACAAGAACACCGTTTGTTTGTTGAGTGTGCTTAAAACGTAAGTACAAATACACACACACACACGAACACAGACACACACAGATAGAGAGAGAAATTTGTCTGGTACTTTCAATTAAATAGGTACCAAGTAACCAGTCAGGTTAAAGCATCCAGCCATGCATAAGTATAAAATAGTGTGCACAAAACTACATTTGCATCTGTTGCACTTTGCGTTGAAAGTAATTTTTTCTTTTCCTTTTTTTGTGTGAAACGTAACTGGTGTTAAAAGCAAACAGCTAGAGAACTTGCGAATTTTCATCCATTCTGTAAGGAAATGAAAAATTTAAATTTTATAACATTTCATTTGGAGATTTTGAACTTTGCAGCTGTTCTTCCTTTAACACAAGACCGAACAAAAATAGCCTTAATGTTTGTAACATCTTTTCGACTTTGCTCACACCAGCATTATTCTACATTGTTTTTATTAATTCTCATTTTAGTTTTTCTTTTTTGTCATTTATTTTGTCATCCAAGTTTATACATACAATTCTTGGTAATTTGTTCACTTGTTTGCCACTTGACAACAGATAATACGAGTATCACATTATCACAGAGTTTTCTCTGATATTTTTTTTTCTTTTAAAGACATTTGCACTTTAACCCATGCATACGAGTTACAATTTTTTTTTATTTTCTCTTCATAATAAAAGCTGGCAATTTTTTTCGTTACCATCTAAATTGGATGTCCATATGTAGAATATATGTACATTCATTTATTTTTTCTCTTAATATTTCAATATCATACTGTTGTGTCTATTAGTTTGCAACTAGTCAATTGCAACTTGTGTTGAATATTTTTGTAACATTTAATCGTAGCATGTGCTTGAGATTTCACAGTATTTCGTTTGAACGACACGTCATTCTCAGCACATTTCCATCAAGTATTCTAATGTGTGACGTTCATCCGTAAAAAGGAAAATAGATGCAAAAACAGCTACAACCAGCGTAGTTGAATGTTTTCAAATGTGCTCATATGTGTAACCATAAGTTGAAATTTTTTAATATTACTCTATATCAACTAGACATATCCTTTTTTCTTTTTTCTGTTACATCATGACACTTTCCACGAAAACAGTTAGAAAGTATGATTTCGATTAATGGATATTGTGACGAATAAATTTGCATATTTTGTTTTAAATTAATTTTTCATTCCCGCTTTTATCTTTCGCTGTAACGCATCGTAGTTTATCTTGGTCTTCATACTGTAAAGGAATAAAGTCGGTGTTCAGAAGCTAACTGAACTTTGATTGAAAATGTAAAGTGCACTCTAATTTCTCATACTAAATAGTAAATTTTTTTTAATCAGATGCACTTTATATTACAGTCTTTCCATAGATTATTACCTAAAGTAGTAAAAATGTCTTGATTACATTACAGAAATAGTTGGAGAGATAAAAAAGCCATAAAAATTTAAAATTTTTCTTTGTAGAGTAAAATATTGCTAAGAAAAATATTGGGCAAATTTATAATTCACTTATCACAATTGGAATTCTATTGAAAATGCATCGAAACGAACTGTTAATAGTTATTGAAAAATTAATTGTATTGAAATACTTCAAGTAGCATTAATCTAATTTATAAAATTCTCATGTCACGGTGTTTGTGATAAAACCCCTCCGAAACGGCTTGACCGATTTATATAAAATTTTGCATATGTGTTTGGTAGGTGAATTTTTAATATTATACAATGTATCTCGCGTACTATGACATCCACACCTTTGCACATTTGCCTGATGTTATCCATTACTAATGCGAATAGTTGGTATAAAAATAGATGGGATGGCACCAATGGGAGTGGCACCTCCCATACAAAGTGAATTTTTACTGTCATATTCATTGAGTTTTGTAAATAAATGTTAGGTCACCTATTAGCTATGCCGAAAATGAGCGGGATCGGGTAAGTGGGCGTGACACCTCACATACAAAGTAAATATTAAAGATCATATATCTTGAGTACTCATACTATGATAGCCACAGTTTTGTACATTTGTCTAAGGTTATCCATTATTAATGTAAGTAGTCGGTCACAAAATGGGTGAGATCGGACCAATGGGCGTGGCACCCCCATACAAAATTATTTCTAATATCATATATATTGAGTACTATGACAAGGAGAGTTCGCAAATTTGTGTGAAGTCATCTATTATTAATGTTATTAGCCATGCCGAAAACGAGAGGGAGACAGTTTTACACATTTGTCTGAGGTTATCTATTAGTAATGTAAGTAGTGGACAAAAAGTGGTTAAGATCGGACCAATGGACGTGGTAGCCCTAATAGAAAGTAAATATTAAATGTCATATATCTAGAGTAGTGTAGTGTAGCCTTTTCATGAGCCAATAAGTAATTAACGTGATTAGTTGACTAAAAAATGGGCGTGATGGGAGCAGTGGGTATGGCGCCGCACATAAAAATTAAATATTTATATAATATCATATATCTCAAGTACTATAAAAGGAAAAACCTTTACAGTTTGAAAGAGTCCTTCAGATATTAATGTGAGTAGTCAAATAAAAATGGGCGGGATATTGCCATTGGGCGTGGTACCTCTTATAAAAGTTTGTGAGTAGTCGAGAAAAATATGGGAGGAATCGCCAAATTCAAAAATCGCAAAAGTCAAAAATCGAAAAAGTTGTCAAATTATATTCTTAATTCAAGGCCAATCTTTAAGTGTTGCGGGAATTAATTTGGAAAATCCATGCTATATGTAGCTTGCTTCAGAGTAAGAACGCCGAAAAATTTTATAGTTTTTCCACTGAATGAAAAAACAAAACAAAATTTCTATATCGGCAAACATTGAAATAAAAAGAAATATATAATATATATGTGACCTTCTCCGAGAAAGGGGACCTAGTGTGTCAAAAAACGGGTTTGGACTTAAGAGTGGATTCTGGTACCAAAAGGAGTGTAGAATAAGATGAAATGAGTTAGATTTATGATAAAAATTTATTTACCCCATAAAAACGTACAAAACGAACTTGGGAAAATCGATAAAAATGAGAAAAACATTAAAATTTTATTTTTTTTTTATTTTTTGGTTTTAAATTGTTTTTTTTTCGTCAGTCTTCGAATTTTTTTGGAGTTTGGACTTTTTTTTCGGTGTTTCGTGATCTGGTACTTCGATTTTCTTCCGTTTGACAATTTCAGTTTTTTCTTTTTTCGGCGCTTTGACTTCAGCTTTCTTTTTCTCGTGATCCGGTGCTTCGATTTTTTTTTCTTGCTGGCAGGTTGGGACTTCTTTTTCGATTTTTTTCGCTTTGGGTTCACTTGGTTTAGGAGCTACAAAATCTCGTTTCTGTGAATCAGTACATAAGACCCTGACATTCTCATACAAATACCATTTGCGATCTTCAGTAAGACAAACTTTCTCAAAACGACGATCAACAGCACTTTTTGTTTCACTGGATGGTAGCAGCATTACTTTACAGTCTTTGTAGTTTGGCATTCTACCAGGAAGAGGTATTGCGAATTATTCAGCAAAATTTTGAATAAATTGAACGATACGAGTAAGTGATTCTGGTGATAACACACGCGTTTGCCGTTTTGAAGACTTGCCAATTAGTTCATGTTTTCGTTCAGATAAGCCAACACTATCAGTATGTCGAATCAAAGTTTTGTAACGTTTTAAACCAACATCATAAATAAAACAAAACATCTTTCTACAAATATGAATGCCACGAAATAAGTACATTGTATCAACTCTGGAATTATTTTTTACCCTTTGGCCATACTTCTTCCGACTTTCAGTATTATAAACGTTTTCGAGCGATAAATGTTGTCGATGAAATTCCAAGTGGACTAAATCTTGGTTTACTTCGTTCTTGTAAAAATTTCCGGCTTTGTATAGCAAGATTTTTTGGAATTATCATATTACATTCTTTCGAACAACATGCTTCGGATTTTTCTCCGTACATCAAATCGATGTTCATAGACTCTTGTATATCTTCAACGGATTCCTCCAATTCGGATATAATATTGGATTCGAAAACATCATGCAAAAAACTTTGATTTTCAGTTAGTCCCGAAGTATTAGCACCGACACTTTCAGATAACGTCATATCGATCTCATCATCGCCATAAACCGAGTCTAGTCTTTTTAAATCATCATTAAAACTGTCAGAGATATCCATTTTTATAAAAATTACTTCAAATTAACTTCAGTTTAGTAACAAAATTACAAAAGAACCAAAATTGCGAAACAACTTTTGAGATATTGATAACACTCGTTATACAGTTGGCACAAGACTGAAGCGTCACTTTATTCTTTTCCTTTCTTATAGTTAATTTTACAATGTTCTTCGTATTAGTATACGCACATCAACCCTTTGCTGAGAGCGAACAGAGCAGCAACAATTGCAAAAGTATTGTCACACTAAAAGCAAAAAAAAATACGTCACCACATAGGCATGACGTCACCAAAGTCGGCACCCAACCATAACTAACCATACCAAATCGCATCTCCCAACTGAAGGTGTGTTCAAAGCGATAATACGTTATGAAACTTTAAATGCGTTTTTCTCAAAACTTCATTTCCACACACTAAGTCTCTTTTGTCGGAGAAGGGCACATTTAAAGCTGGGCTACTATAATAGAAAAAGGCTTTACACTTTGTACGAGTCCATTCATATATTAATGTGAGTAGTCGGGTAAAAAATAGGCGGGATATGATTAGTCTTGAGATTTTTGACAAGAACATTAATAACCAATATGATAAGTCGTGGAAAAGATGGGCGGAATTTCCCAACTACAAAAATCGCCAAAACAAAAATCACCAAACCCGAAAATCACGAAACACAAAAATTGCCAAATGAATATTGGTTTTCTTTGTTTAACTTTCATACTTTAGAATAAAAAATACATTACTTTTTTACTTTAATTTATGTGTTACTTTAGATAGATCTAACAATGAATATGATCGTTATGTTAAAGAAATACATTGTATTGAGAAAATAAATGGTTAGTGTTTTTTTTGTTTTTAACGGCGATCCCACCCATTCATAAATCCCACACACGTACAATACATTGATATTTTTTCTACAACAAAAATATTTAGTTGAAATAAGTTATATGGACAAAACAACGTTTGCCGGATCAGCTAGTATTAAATAATTTTCTTTTTATAATGTCATCCTTTTTACAGATATTTTTATTTTAAGTCACGTTGTAACTTTTATACAGTTTTAAATTGAAAAAGGAATGATTTCATTTAAAAAAGTGCACGAATAAAGCGGACTCTTAAATTAGCTCATATGAAAATTCTATACATAAAAATAAAAATAAAAAAAAAAATTTTATGGTAAAATTTTTTATTTACAAATGTAAGAAAATTAATTAAGAGGACAATATAAAAACATTTATATTTTTTTATATATTTCAAGGATGGGACGAGCAGAGCACTAAAATCCTGATTTGTTCTTGAATATCTCAAAAACAAGCTGACGTACACGGAAGTAGCCCACAAAATGAAATGTTCCAGAAGGAAATGGTATAATGACATCAAATACTAAAGGGTTTTTCAATAAGAGCGCTACAAAAGTTTTTTTAAATAAGGCAAAAACGATTTTGGATATCAATGAAATTCTCTATTCCTGTGAAAGTATGTTCGATGCCATTATGTATGGAAATCGATCTCTTTTGCATGGCCACCACGGGCACGCTTGCAGAAGTCCAGACGCTGAACCCAATTTTTGACGGTTTTCAAGCATGAATCGGCCGATACTGCTGCAATTTCACGTTCGATATTCGTACGAAGTTAATCAATCATCGCTGGCTTGCTAGCATAGACCATAGACTTGACGTAGCCCCACAGCAAATAGTCCAACGGCGTCAAATCGCAAGGCGGCCAATCGACTGGATCACGTTCTCCAAACTTGGTTTCCAATAAATTGATTGTGACATTCGCTGTGTGGCTTGTGGCACCGTCCTGTTGGAACCACATGTCCTCCAAGTCCATATCATCCAACTGGGACCAAAAATATTCGGTTATCATTGAACGGTAGTGATTCCCATTCACAGTAACGTGCCGGTCTTGATCATCACGGAAGAAGTACGGCGCAGTGACGCCGCCGGCCCATAAACCGCACCAAACCCCAATTTTTTGGGATGCAATGATGACTCATGGAGTACGTGTGGATTGCTGTCTGACCAATAACGCATATTTTGTTTATTGACGAAGCCATTCAGCCAGAAATGAGCCTCATCGCTGAAGATGATTTTTCGATGAAAATCCGAATCATTTTCAAGTTGTTGCTCAGCCCAATTCACGAACATACGACGCTTCTGGTGGTCAAGCGGCTTCAGTTCTTGCGCCAATTTGATCTCGTAAGGATGTAGGCCAAGATCTTTTCGCAAAATTCGCCATAACGACGTCACAGAGATGCCCAACGCTTGAGAACGACGTGTGAGAGACACATTTGGGCTTTCTTCAACTGAAGCCTCAGCGGCAGCAATATTCTCGACACTCAGGCATTCTTTGTCTCAGTGGCACGGGAACATTTTGTACTGTGCTTGTGGATTCAAATTTTTCCACCAGACGCTGAATTGTTGATCTGCTAGGACGATTATGACGACCATAAATTGGACGTAGCGCTCTTAACGTTGAGGCCACTGACTCCGAATTTCGGTAGTAAATTTTAATAATTTCTACTCGTTGTTGGCTCGTATATCTTTCCACCATGAAATGGCAAACCTTATTGAAGAGAAATGTCAAAAGATCGGCAAGAAATATGGAGTCGTTTTCTGTCCCTGTCTTTCTACTTTTGTAGCGTCCCTGTTTAAAAACCCTTTATAATAAAAATAACATCACAGACAACATTATTAGAAAAAGCCATATGAAGACAACCGCGGGAATCGACCATGCTACAGTTCGAATGTGCAAGGCGGATCCCTTTTTGACTGCACCCAGAATTAGGGAACATATTCAAGCTCAATCAAAGACAGACTGCGTTATTGCCAGAAGCAAACCACATGAGTCAAAAAAAAAAAACAGAACGAAACGTTTCAATTTTGCTACGGATCATTTAAAAAAACCTGATGAATCAAAGTGCAATCACTTCGGATCATACCGGAAAAAGGTATGAGAGACGTAATCCAAAGACAGAATTTGATTCAATACACACATAAAAACGGTGAAATATGGCGGAGAATGTGTGTTAGGCTGGGTAGATTCTCCTTACGCCTATGGTGTGCACTTTGGATCAAATAGTATACAAAAACATTTTAGCAGAAGTAATGACAAAAATGCCTCAGTGACAAAAGATAACGACCTTTTACAATCTCCGGATCTAAGCCCAATCGAGAATCTGCGGAGCGACGTTAACACACGAATTGTCCGTACGAAAGCAGCAAATTTTAAACAATTAACCCTTTCACGACCCAACCTAAACTGCTGGAAAATTTTGATTTTTTTTTGTGGATTCGTACTTAACGACCCAACATTTTTAAACAAAAGTTTCGTCAAAAATATTTTTTTCAAATTCCTTCAAGAAAAAAATCCATGGGCCAACGGTCCATTGGTCGTCAACGGTCAAAATTAGCAACCAATTTACTTCGCTCGAAACAAATCAATGATTTGTGTTTTTATTTTTTGCATAAATAACTGTAGCTTTGGTTTTGTATTTGTTGTAAATTTTTAAATATAGATCACAGGGAATCGATTGCTACTTTATTACTTTGTACTAAAAATCGAAAGGAAAATCGTTCCTTTTGTAAAACCTTTTTGCTTCACAAAAAACTGTACTAGCTTCGAAGGTTACCATAATTGATTCTATATTTTTGGGATATTTAGAATTAATCTTTTTCTAAGTCTTTTTATTAATAGTTTAATTAATGGTTGATTTAATATTATGAACTTCTTTAATTTAGTAAAAATATAAAACTAAAAAACATCTTTTTTACCCGCACTGAATTTTGCTGAATAATAAACCGACTCCAAATGTTCTGCTGCTTCTGAAAACCATAAATAATGGTCCAAAATTTTAATGTTTTAGGTTCAATAACGTCCGAATTAATGACATCCAAATATCATTAAAAAAACACAATTTTCAGACTTTGGGGTCATCGTCTTAGATACTGAGAATGTCATGTCCCATTTTTTTTGTATCATCTGAAAGCTAAAACTATCATCTGTCGACTCAAGTCAGCTTTGAACCTATTTGTTTAAACCTAAACCTTAAACCTTTAAACCTATTTGTTTAAAGCTGAAATGAAATTAAAGGATTTTTAAGTTTAATTAATGTCTGCTAATTAATTTTCGACCAAATGGGTCGACTTCTAAAAAAAAGTAAAAAAAAATAAAAGTATGAGAATATTTTAAACACATTGGTTCCATTTGATAAATAAGTCGTCTGGGGTGGCATAAATAAAAAAGGATTTAAAAAACTGTGAAAATTGTGTTCATGTTTTTTTTTTTATAAAAAGTGCTATTAAAAAATGTCGCCACTGTAAAAAATCGTAAAATTTTTTAAATTAAAACAAGTAAGAAAATTGTAGTCGGTCTAGACCGACTATACGATACCCTATACCATACGTTTAGAGACCATATCTCTTAGGCCAAACTAACTGGACATAGAAAATAAGATAAACCAAATTTGAGTGGGATTTTTATTAATTATTTTGTCTGCAGATATGAAATAGTTCATATCGGATGCTATATCTAATATATCACTAGGCCTAAAATTGGACCGATCCTGATCATGTTTGGTAAAGTCTCTTGTATTTTGCAAAAATATATACAAACAAAATTTGAAAAGAATCATTGTAATATTTTTGTTTATTGATAGATTTAAGTGCAGATCGGGAAGCAGCTCTACATGGGGCCTATGAGTAAGGGTTGTCCCATAGGGCTAATTTTTGGACTACTCATTAATGGATATAATAAACGCATACAAACCCAATTTGAGTAAGATCTATATGACAATTTGGATCTTATGGCCATTTATGTCGATTTCATAGGGGTCTTTTGTATGGGGTCTAGGTCTGAACATGGACCGATTTTCACCAATTTCAACAGCGTTCATCCTATGGCCCATGAAAGCTTACATCCCAAATTTCATCAAAATATACTCATATTTGCGACATGCAGTTTGATTACAAGGTTTACATGGACACACAGACGGACGGACGGACGGACGGACACACGGACGGTCATCGTTAAATCGAATCAGATAGTGATTCTGATTCGATCTGTATAATAAATGATGGGTCTAGGTCAAATATTTTTGGTAGTTACAAACAGCAGCACAAAGTCATTATACCCAAACCACATAGTGGTATAGGGTATAAAAAGAACAAATTTATTAGTAACATCCTACTTTGCTGTGCCATAAATGAGGCCACAGTGCAGTCTGATTGTTAAATTAATTTCCGTATTTTGGAATCAGCATAATATAATTACAGTAAGTTATTTGGCAGAATGTTTTTTTTTTTATTTATCTGTTTTTTCGAAATGTTTCCTGTTTTCTATTATTTATGTAAGGCAATAAAATATTCGTTTGAAATAAGTCAGAAATAACTTGATAAAGGTCAATAGACAGGTGAATAAATTCTAATAAACTCAATTGAATCTATGAAAATAAACGAATTTCCTTGGGTTAATTATGATTGATTTAAGTATAACTACAATGTAGAAATTAAATTTATTTGTATGTTGCCACCAGTTGGTCCTTTTATTATGAGTTGATTATAAAAAATTGCAAACGAGTTAAATAGAAAAAAAAATTTTGCAAAAAATCGCGTGCAAATTTGTAAATTTTTTAGAAATATATATTCTCCAAGTAGAGCATTAATTTCTTGACAATCAAAAATTACAAAGTTTTTAATTGAAAATTTAGTAAAAATTAAAAAGCTTTATACGATAAAACAAAACCCTGCACTGTGCGTTAGAGAAAGTTCTTAAATCTAATTAATTGGATATAGAAGATTAGCATAAACTAAATTTGAGTGTCATTGTTATTAATTTGCGCCTTGGATATATATGAAAAAGTACATATCAGATGCTTTACTTATACAGGGACCAGCTCAAAAAATGGACCGATCCCACCATATTTGGTGAAATCGCTTATTTTTATACAAAAACAATATTTTTGCTTTTCGATAGATTTAAGTGAAGATCGGGAAACTGCATTATGTGGGGGCTATGACCAAGAAGTAAGCTACAGGGTTTATTTTTGGACTACTGATAAATGACCAAGATCTATATTATAATTTGAAATGTTTGGCGATTTAAGTCGATCACATAGCGGTCATTTTTATGTACCGAATATCACAAATTTCAATAGCATTCATCCTTGGACGTGAAAAGCTTCTATATCAAATTTCATCGAAATATGTTGATATTTTCAACCCGCAGTTTGATAAAAATGTTTATATAGTCACACTAGAAGAATACCCGAAATGTTCTTCGCTTAATTATTATTACTAGCAAATTCTAGGAAATTTTATTTTTTCATTAAATAAAGACCCTAAAGCTATGCTAATTAATTATAGCCAATTCACAAATCAACACAAAAAAAAAACAAGCTCATTTTTATTACAAACACATTAACAATTTTAATAAACACACACATAGCATTGTATAAATTTATGTATGTGTTAGTAGCAACTTTAAATGCAGTTTGCTCTAAAAAAAATTTAAAATTTAAAAATCTGTAAATCTGGTGGACAGACAGCTAAAAAGAAATATCTCTCTAATGAAGCATGTGTGGTCAAAAACTGACAGATTACCATCGGTAACAAGAAATCGGCTTACCTATTAATATTATAGATATTAATTATTTAATCCGTAATAATATTTAAAAACAATATGAAATATAGTGTGAGTGACAATACTATGGAAACTTTTAACAATATATATTTTTGACGGCTTTGACTCTTTTATTAATTTAAACATTCGTATGTTTTATTTATTTAACAATAAAGAAATATTAACATAACTTCAGAAAAAATTAACATAACTAAAAATATTCATTTTTATGGTGTTGACAAAATAATGGAACCCTTTACTATACAATAACACTGTGAAATAAAATTATGGTCATGGCCTTGGGGGGTGGATGATTCTTGTACCGAACGATTGTATTTATTTATTTTACTAAAACTTCTGAAGCATTTTGTCGTTTTAAGGCCATTTAAATATATAATTTTTTGGTCAACACTATACGCCAACAGTATTCTAATTTCAGTTCATGCGTACTTTAGCAAGATTACAACAAATCAACTTTTAACTACACTAGTAAGACTAATTTTGGAATATGGTTCTGCAGTTTGGGATCCTTTTTACACCGTTCATTCAAATTCAATTGAGTCTGTTCAAAAACAATTTCTAATATTTTGCCTTTGTGGACTTGGATGGGATCCAAATAAACAATTACCTTCTTATAGAAGCCGTATCGCTCTTATTAAGCTTCCTACGCTTAAAAGCCGAAGAAGTATGCTTAATATAACGTTTTTGTTCAACTTGATAAATGAAAATATATATTCCGAATCTCTCCTTAGCAGAGTCAATATTAATACCTCACAGCGCTGTTCACAGTATTTTCAGTTCCCAATTGTAAAGTATTATCGTACAAATTATGCCAACTCTGATCCTTTTCGTCGGCTGTGTATAGAATTTAATCAACTGTATCACATTATTAATTTTCAGAAAAGTTTAGATTTGATTAAAAGGGATATAATACTTTATCTAAATAATATGTAATAAATATTTAGTTTACATTTTTCAATTTTAAATTATTTTTAAACATGTTTAATCGAATTTATATATGTATATATGTTTACAAATGTCATGTTACTTTTATAGTCTGTAAGGAAAAATTTCCATAGACTAATAAATAAATAAATAAAAAAAAAAATAAAAAATTAATGCTAGCCATACGATTTTATGGATTAATTTTGAGAATATTCTCACAAAATTTTCTTTTGCCATAAGACTTTATTCTTGCAATTATTTTATAATAATTGAAAGAAAACATCAGAATCTATAAATGTTTAAATAACGGTTAAGATTTTTAAAATTTTCTTTCACTCGTTCTTCTATTTTTATTATTTTCATCAACTCTGGTAAAAAAATATTAAAAGTTTCCACTGTTATGCATCACTAATCAATTAATAATAATTATTTTTCGTTTATCTATTATTTTTTTGATTGTATTGTTCATAACAAATGCGTTATCTTCCAACATAGAACACACCAAATAGTGATTTCGTAAAAAAATACATTATTTTATTACTAAGCGCGATATTATTAATAAACAAAATTGGGAAATTTTGAATTTTTTAAAAATTTCCAATGTATTGCCACTTTTTTATATCATAATAGCTTCGTAAATTATACAAAAATAATGAAAATGGGTACATGTTCAGACCTACTCCCCATTGAAATGATCCCTATGATATCGACTTAACTTGTCATAAGATCCAAATATCTAATAGATCTCAGTCGAATTGGGTTTGTGTGTGCTTATTACATGCATTAATCCGTAGACCAGAAATAAACCCTATAGGACAATTCGCTTAAACCTATAAGAAACAAAAATATTGCACAGATTTTTCTCAAAATCGGTGTACACGTTGTTGCAAATTATAAGTGAGTTTACCACATATGGTCAGGATCGGTCAAATTTTCGACGTAGACTTAGTTTATGCTTTTTATCTAAGCCAAATTAGTTGGACCTAAGAACATTTCTCTAAACGCATAGTATTCGGTATCGGTCTAGACTAACTATCATTTTCTTACTTGTTTTCTTAAGAAAATGTACTTTCAAAGGAAAATTTACAGTTGAAAAGTATCAGTTTTCCCATTTTTGGCCGTTTTTACCCACTAAAGGCTCGAATTGAAACAAATTTTGTTCTTCTCCGATGTTTGTGTCTCTGGTGAAATCTACATAACAAATTTAATATTCCTAAATTACTTTGTAAAGAAGATACAATATCCGAATTTCCAAAAGATTTCGTCTCATTTGATGTTTATATCTACAGCAGAATTCACAAACTATATTTTATATTCGTTTGTTTAGAAGATACCTAATGCAACTTCTTCCCCATTTTGTCCGTTTTTCCTCCCCTAGATGTTAGAATTACCAATTAATTTATCCATTTCAGAGGCCCACGTATTAGGTGGATTCTGTATGACAAAATTCATGTATACGTTTTAATATGTTAAGAAGATACAAAAAGGTACCACTTTGCCTTTTTTGGCCGTTTTTACCCCCAATAACATCCGAATTTCCAAAATTTTTCTTCGCATATGATGTTTTTGTCTCTAGTGGAATCCACATAATATTTCATAATCATATTTCATATTCCCAGAATCGTTTGTTTTGATGACAGCAAATGTACAATTTTTCCCCTTTTTGTCCGCTAGCAATAAATTCATCTTTAACTGACGCCCACATATTCGGTGGAATCTGTATATCAAAAATTCATATATAGATTAATATGAAGATGCAAATAGGTGCTATGTTTACCCTTTTTGTCTATTTTTACCCCCCTTAACATCCGAATTTCCAAATGGTTTCCTCTCATTAAATGTTTTTATCTCTAGTGGAGTCCATATAATATATTTCATATTCCTAGATTAGTTTGTTTAAAAGATACCAAATTTAACTTTTCCCTTTTTTGGCCGTTTTTCTTCCCCTATACGTTAGAATTAGCAACAGATTCATTATTGGCTACTCGGTGGATTTGTATATCAAAATTCTTATACATACATATATATGTTAAGATGCAGAAAGGTACAATTTGTACCCTTTTTACCGTTTTTTCCCTTAAATTACGAAAAAATTATTCATGAGCCAATGTTTGTTTCTCGGATGGAGTCTACACACCAAATTTCATAATACTAGACTCATTAGTTACCATTTTCCCCCTTTTGGGCGCTTTTACATTTCGAAAAAATCCCTTCTTAGTGGATCTGTTTAAAATCTTCCACATGTTCTTTTTATACCCTATACCACTATGTGGTTTGGGTATAATGACTTTGTGCTGCTGTTTGTAACTACCAAAAATATTTGACCTAGACCCGTCTTTTATTATACCGATCAGACCAGAATCACTTTCTGAGTCTATGTCCGTCCGTCCGTCTGTGTGTCCATGTAAACCTTGTAATCAAACTACAGGTCGCAAATATGAATATATTTTGATGAAATTTGATATATAAGCTTTTATCGGCCATAGGATGAACGCTATTGAAATTGGTGAAAATTAAGAGCAATGCCACTCAAATATGCTTTTTGCTTATTTTCTATATCCAGTTAGTTTGACCGAAGAGATAGGGTTTCTAAACCATGGTATAGGGAATTGCATGGTCGGTCTAGACCGGCTTTAATTTTCTTACTTGTTTGCTCTTAAACTACCTTTCCGTTGATCTAAGCCACGCACAGTTTGGAGGATCTGCCTTCCTTTATACAAAGCCACATTATTGTTCTTGTACCACTCAAGAATTTTCTTACCGTGGACACATTGTGTTGGCATATATTCCTTAGTATAACTTTCGGTATTTATAGCGCCCGTTGTAGCAATTGATTTAATTATTTTGCTAAACTGCAAATTGTTTGCTATAGCAAGAACTTTTCTACAAATTTCGTCTGCTATTGGAATGGATATTTTCAAATGCGGCATCAGCCACAATTTAATATGTACAAGTCAGTTTTGGTCAAAAATGGACATGAGGTGTTTTTCAAATGACTGATTCAATTTATGTGCTCTACTCATGGCCTCTGAATTCTCTATAGCATTCCTATGTAGATTTTTTATTGAGCTTTTTATGTTTTTAAACCAGTACAGCCTTTAACTTTTCGCATCAATTAGTCAGAGCATTCAGCTGACACGGCTGCTTTTCTATCGGATGCGTTGGGAGCTCTTTTCAATATGGTTTCTATTTTCTGGCCGTACGAACTTCATGCTGATCTATCTTTCTTCCCGAACTAGGTCAATGATCAAATTCTCCTTGTACTTTCTACTAAAATTGTTATTACTTTCACCGCAGACCTTTAATTCTTTGGCCAAGTTTTTATAGGACCAAGTTCGATTTTGTTAAAAATATTTAAAAATTTTAGCACGTGCTTTTATTTGGTCACTCATTTTAATCAAACTACCAACAATTGAATAAGGCTTGCATTAAGCATAATAATTTAGACATTTTACAAAGACAACTTGATAAGAAAAAATGTAGATAATGCTTGTGAAAAACTGTGTTAAAATTTTTCCAATCTCACTCCTTATTACAAGTTTTCAAAAATTAATTTGTTTAAGTCTGTATCTAATGTTGAAAAATAAACTGCATTATATAGAAGCTCGAAATTATAGATGTTCAAAGTCGAGTTTCTCACTTTCTAAACCAGTTGTTTGGCCAGGACAAACTTTTTCGTTGTCTTGGAAAATCGTGATAATGAAAATCTTTACGAAATTAATAAATGGATGCATAAATGCATATGGGATTTACTTAAGATATCAAAAAATTTACCTCCCATAAAAATCTTTGTTAAGGGGGCCCAGTCGAAACATGCACAAAACAATTTTTAATATTTACATTGGAAATAATAATCTATTTATTAATATTTGGAAAAACGAATGCTACTCTTGATGATTTGCATATATTTTTATACTGGTGTGCAGGGGGTATATATAAGTTTGTCATTCCGTTTGTAATAATTAAGAAAAATCTGGACGCAATAATATATATATATTTGTGATCCTCATAACAAGCGGAATTGATATAGAGATGTCCCTCTGTCTGTCTGTCCGTGTGTGAAATTTACGATCAAGCCCTCAATAGGTCAGCTAGGGTGCTCGTTTGTATTAGAAATGATTCAGTACCATCCTAGGAAGTTTGTTATTTAAACTCATTAAAATCGGTATAATAGGTCCCGAGAATTTAATGAAAAACTGAAAAGAGTCTTGAAAAAATATTATTTGTCTATATTGTTTTTGTCACGATCACGCCCTCAAATGGATAGCTAGGGTGCTAACTTTTAGTGAAAGTGATTCACTTATAGCCTGAGAATATTTATGTTTAAGATTATATGTATCAGTTTAATAAGTCCCGAGATTTCACTGAAAAAGTAAGAAAAGTTGAAAAATATGATGTTTCTATATTGTTCTTGTAATCGTTGTTATTTTAAATTTTTATTTTTTTTTGTCGTAGTTATATATGTTGTTGTTATTGTGGTCATTGTGTTTGCAGCTTTGCTTCATAAGTGAGTATATATATATCGTTATATTACAAAAATGACTAACATCAAAAGCAAATAATAATAAACTACACAATTATTTATAAAAAAAAGCAACAATGTAAATTTACTTAAGGTTTTTTTTTCATTTTTTCTTATATATTGGTTTATTAAAAAAACACACAACAATTGGTTTTATTAAATAAAATAAAATATATTAAATCAATATCTATATTCTGCGATTTTTATAACATCGTAAAATGTTACAAATTGACACTACTATGGCAAATATCAAATTTTCTAAACAATATTCATATATTCTATATATGCATATCCCACCATAATCGCATATTATAAATAAATCGGTACATTATTTTATATTAACTAATATCAAACTAGAATTTATGATTTATATGGATTAATTAATAGGCAAGGCGATTTTTTGTGACATCTCCTAAATTCTCAATTACCAACCGATTTTTACAGATGTGCCAGATGTTCATCCGCTACATCTTTTTGAATAATAATCACTTTAAGTTGCTACTAACACGTACATAAAAACAATATTTAAGCTTCAAATAAAAAACTATACAATGCTATGTGTGTATTTATGAATAGATTAAAATTGATTAGCATAGCTTTAGGCTCTTATTTAATTATTTATTAACAAACCCATTTATATGTCATCCGTGTGTTCAACACATCTTTATAATGAAATTAATGAATGATTGAGTTTGAAATTGTTCAGGTTCCAGATCAAATGTTTTCACTTTAAATAAAGCAAAAACATTGGCACATTTGTTTCAATCATTGATCTATATTCTGCATGACAGTTTGTACAATTGTTTCGGGAAGAGTCACAAACCCTCATCAGTAACCAAAAGCAGTAGATAGTTTGTTCGTTAAAAAGTTAACTTCATATACATTTGCTGAAAAAAACCAAATGAGAATTCGAAATATTTAATCCTCTTCCAATATAACAAACTAAAATATAAAACAACTTTGAAACAAATATGTTTGTATATGAGTACACATTGCTTACTATAATATAGATGTCTGTTTTTGCTTTGAAAAAAAGAAGAAAAACAATTTGTTTTTGCTAAACTTTTAATTTTATTATTTTCTATAAAAATAAGAATACAGTGCAGTTATGTAAAAAATTGAAATTTAATGAATTTTATTTAAAAATTCACAATCTAATGAATTTTATTTAAATATTCATAAATTTTTTTCTTACTCGTATAAAGATTTTAAAAAACATTGAAAGAAAAAACCGAATGAAAAAATAAAATTACTTATAATTTGCACTCCAATTTCGAGTGCTGGGTTCTGCTAGTATAGATTAAAAAGGTTTGCAATGTTTAATTCTATTTTAACATGAATGTCAACATTTTCTATTAGATATGAAAAACTATGTATTAAATGATAACAATGTTAAAACTGTACACAGGACCGAGAAAAGAACAACCAATGATTTTTATTTTTGCTTACAAAACAGTTCTACATAATTATAAAAAATTATTATTCTGATTTACCTAAAAATATTTGATTGCGATTACATATAATTTTTAAAAATCGTTTTAAATTACTAAATCACTACTATTCACTAAAATGCAAAATTGCAACTTGTGCAAATTTAAATAAATTAAAATTCAAAACTTCCATTTGAAATTAAGAAGACATCAATTCTAAAAATCGGAATTCAGATTTATACTTTAGAAAATATCAATTTAATGTCAGAAAGTCATATTTAGACGTCGGAAGTAATAATTTGAAATTTAGAAAACATCAATTGAATTTTTGAATATATAAATTTCATTCTTTAAATACAAATAGAAATTCCAAAAATCACCAAATTTGTTTACATTTAAAAAATCAACTGAAACTAAAAAAGTGTAATTCTGGACCCAATAATAGCATTTCAAGAAATATCAATTGCTGATATCAAAATAATAATTTAAATTCAAAGACATCAAATGAAGTTTAGTTCATTTAATAGTTCGTTTAATATATGGCGGATTTCATGTCAAGTGCACCAACTTTTGAAACCGATGTCTTCCGATCGGGATGAAATTTGCACCGAGGTTAGTACTATTGGATAGTAGTTTAGACACAATTTTTCAATAAGATCAGTCCAGATCTCTCTGAGTTAGAGGGGATCAAAATTTGACATTTTGGCCAAACAGGTGTTTCTTCTCATCCATGTAACTTATTACCTATTGTTCTTAGAAAATTTTCTCCTAAAGAGTTTAGATAGCTATTTATTCGATATTTCGGAAAAAAATACTTAAAAAAAAAAAAAAAATTGTAGACTTTTTTTTTGCTAAATTAAAGCATTTTTTGCCTTTTTTTCAAAAAGGGCATTTTTTTTTTTTTTTTTTCATAAGAAAGCTTAGGATTTTTCCTTCAAGAGCTTTTTGGCTGCTTAGTGGGATGGGAGTGGGATATCTATCAAAATAAATGTTTTGTAACACAAGACAACGGTTTTTCAATTTTTCACAAATGCACTATTTTGAATTTTTTCCTATTTGTGTGTAAAACCTTACAAATAAAACTTATACTGAGAAACTAGACAAATTAACCTTTCCGAAGGTATGTAACATACCTTCATAACATAACAGAAGAGAACGGTTATCTGTAACTGATAGAGTTATTTGCACATTTCAATCTGAACACGAGGATGTCAGAATTGGCTTCACGAAATTAACCCAAATGAGGCCAAAACATTGCGTTTTGGCAGAAAGCAGCGGAACTCATACAGTATGCGTTTGCATTTACCATGAAAATCTTAAACTGATGTTGAACGAAATCAACTTAAAATATTTAATAGATGATTCGGCAGAAGATTTACACGATTACCGCGATTGCCTTAAATTGACTATGTGTCTTAATGAAACAACTTCTTGCCACTTAGGTGAATGTACCAATTGCCCGAAAACCGCATTCATCAAAGCAAATTTAATCAACTCTTTAGATCGAGAATATATAGAGGAGGTCAAATTTGATTCTTGGATTCAGACTGACAGATGCACATTGAAAACAATCATTTTAAATGTGGATGATTTTGTGGAAGAAATGTGTACAGGATTGCTAAACTTGAGAAACCATGACTTTTTAGTCAAAGAGCAATGGTCATTCTTCAAGGATTTGAAGATACATTTGAAGTCTGGTGAATTCGTTATTTCATACGATTTCGCAGAAAACTATATATAAGTTCTTCAGGATGCCATACAAGCATTTCACTCCAATAACGACCAAGCAACTATATTCACAGTAGTTATTTACAACATGAAAGATGAAAAACTGGAACACAAAAGTATGACAATCATATCCGACGATTTAAAACATGATACCGTTGCAGTTTATGAGTACCAGAAGAGAATACTAAAATTTCTAAAATCTAAATTTACAGTAAAGAAGGTATACTACGTTTCGGACGGAGCTCGTCAACATTTTAAAAACAAAAGTAGCTTGGCAAATTTTATGGCCCATGAAAAAGATTTTGGAATGCCAGCTGAGTGGCATTTTCATCCTACTGCTCATGGTAAAGGAGCTTGTGATAGTATTGGAGCAAACCTTAAAAGAAATGCAGCGAAGTATAGCCTCCAGTGCTCTCATCAAGATCGCATCTTAGATGCGACTGCTTTATTCCATTAGGCAAAAAGTTATTGTAAAGAAACTAAAATAGTTTTTAGTAGCAAAGAGGATCATCAGGAAACATTGAAAACACTGAAGAGCAGATTCGATGCTGCGGTAACAATCGATGACACCGCTCAATACCATGCTTTTATACCGCTTGTCGATGGAAGACTCAAGTTGAAAAAGTTTTCTGCCTCTATTCAATGCGATTTCTTTCCAAAGACAACAAATAAACCAGCAGCGAAATCAACAGCTGAACCTAGTAACGCCAAGAAAGGATTGACAAAAAAACCCAGTAAATAAAGGCGACAAAAAAGCTGGATGAAGGACTGGGTATTTAAAAATTTACAAGACTTAAATACTTCATCAGCTACAATAAATTAAGTATAAAAATAGTTATGATATAAATGGATCTAATGCAATTAAGATTAAATTTTAATAAATTATTTATCTTTTTATTTTTAATATTATTATTATTATACATTAATTTAATTATTATTAAAAATAAATAAAAAATAATAATTTTTCAACATTTCTATAGAAAAAAAGCGATTTTTTTCCTGAGGTTAACATATTCTGGGTATTACAGTATCGAGGGTATAACATTTTAGTTAGGTATGTTATATACCTTCGGAAAGGCTAATTTGTCTAGTTTCTCAGTATAAGTTTTATTTGTAAGGTTTTACACACAAATAGGAAAAAATTCAAAATAGTGCATTTGTGAAAAATTGAAAAACCGTTGTCTTGTGTTACAAAACATTTATTTTGATAGATATCCCACTCCCATCCCACTAAGCGACCAAAAAGCTCTTAAAGGAAAAATCCTAAGCTTTCTTATGAAAAAAAAAAAATGCCCTTTTTGAAAAAAAAGGCAAAAAATGCTTTAATTTAGCAAAAAAAAAAGTCTACAAATTTTTTTTTTTTTTAAGTATTTTTTCCGAAATATTGAATAAATAGCTATCTAAACTCTAGGAGAAAATTTTCTAAGAACAATAGGTAATAAGTTACATTGATGAGAAGAAACAACTGTTTGGCCAAAATGACAAATTTTGATCCCCTCTAACTCAGAGAGATCTGGACCAATCTTGTTGAAAAATTGTGTCTAAACTACTATCCAATAGGACTAACCTTGGTGCAAATTTCATCCCGATCGGAAGACATCGTTTTCAAAAGTTGGTGCACTTGACATGAAATCCCCCATATATGTATTGCACACATACAAACTGTAACACACATAAAGCACAATAACTTTTAAACGAAAGAACAAATTTTAACGAAACAAAAAAGTACAACTAATTGATGAGAATGTTATTTATATGAATATATTTAATATTATTTTTCACAACTGTTTTGAATGAACATTTTAAGTTTTTCAGGAAATAGATATAACAAATTATTATTTGAAATTTTCGGGATTTCGATTTTACTGGATTTGCAAATCCATTAATTTTGTCATTCCGTTTGCAACACATCGAAAAATAAATTTGAGACCCCATACAGTATATATTCTTGATTATTATAACAATTCGTTTCGATATAGCGATTTTCATCTAGCCCTGTGTCCGTCCGTCCGTCCATCTGTCTGTCTGTTGAAATCACGCTAAATCACAAAATATACCATTTACCTATTTAAACTTAGAATAATATTGTTTGCCTTTATCTGGATCATGTTAGTGTTTTAAATGGGATAAATCGGGCATCATTGTACTAATATATGGCGTAAAACATGGGCACATCTCTAAAAAAATGCTGAAAATTCAGTGTTGTAATAATTTAATTTTATGTTTATCAAATAGTTTACTTTTTTAAATATTTTTTTTACATTTATTACAAATAGTGCAAGAAATCCAGATATTAATGTAAACGTAAATCATAGCTGGAGGAAATCAAAGAATTATCACTCTTACTTGTTATCAGTTAAATACTTAACATATATGTTTGTATACTAAAAGAATATTTTTTATTGCTTTTTATTTCTAGAATCAAAAAAGAAATTACTAAATTTTAACACTCTCATTCATAATAAATAACAATAAAGCTATATTTGATGCTTAAAACGTAAATCTATGCACGAAAATGGTATCATTAGGAATGTTTTTCGCTTCTATATTTGGTTTTTTTTCGTAATAACTTTTCAACATCAATGACATCTGGCCACTTACACTGTTTTTATGTAAACCTTGTACGCAAATTAAATGTATTGAGATAAAATTTGGTGCATACGCTTTAATTAGTTAATGGACAAGCTCGTTATAACTATTTTGATTTTTAAATATGATTAGAGCTGATGGCCACAGTAGCTAGTTTCACAATTTCTTTATAATAATTTATTATTGTATAGTTATTCATTAAATAAATAAAATAAATGAATATAAATTAAGTTAAAAAAAAATATCTCTTTTTGTTAAAGGATACGTAGCGGCAATTGTAGCAAGTTAATTTTAATAATATTATTTTATTAGTTTTTTAATTAGTGCATATATTAATTGCATTAAGAGAAACTATGCAAGCTCTCAAACAATTTCTAAGATATCGTTAATCAATTAAATAATTCGCTTTGCGTTTTGTGTAAACAAACTTTATTTTAGTCTAAAATGTATGAAATCCACATATGTGAATGATCTGTTCGTGTTCTATGGTGGTGGATTAAATTCAAAGTAAAGATTCCCTGGGCGATTATTGCACAAAAATAACAACAAATCGATATATATGAGGCCCATTAAATGAAATCAGCTAGCTGGGTATATAAAACTATACAACAATTGTCGAACATCCTTCAACACTAAAAAAGTTGGAAATAGCAAGGAATTATCTTAAGAAATTGTATAAAATGTATTTTAGCTTTACATAAACATGCATACATACAAACATACAATGTACGTCCATATTTGTATACTGGGGAATACAAATTTATTGACAGACGTCGTCATTGTTTTATGTGAGAACACATATTGTCTTACAATAATAGTCATAAATATGTGAGTTGTTGTAAAGTCTTAATGGGCATTTTGTTTACAATTCCGTTGTTGTTAGTGTTGTTGCATTTCATCGCCTGTTAAGATATATTTAATATCTGGTCGCTCAAGCCTTTATTTATATATGCTCCCCCTCCCCCACTGCCCCTCACTGTATTGCATTAAAAAACTGTAATTTTAGACAGTTTTTAATGCATTATTAAACACACCACAAAAACATACCTTTTTTTTGTTGATGCCACTGTCGTTGTGCTGTTAAATAACGAACATATATAATGTAAAGAACGTTTGTATGTAGCGTATAGTGTTGCGGTTATAAATGTTTAAATATGTTTGTAAATAGTATTTCCCCAAAGAGCTACAATGATGAAACGAAACGTGACCATTACAAGTCACTGCTGGAGCTGAAAGTAGTCTGTTTTTGTCCCTTTATTTATTTTATTTTTTTTTTTGTAGGGTAGCGTAGCTTCAGTTTCTATAATAAAACGGTTACGCGCGCGCCTTTTTTTTAGAACAATCACGTTTTTTGGCTTAAATAGGGATACGAAATGAGCTGTTTTATTTAATATATTTTAGAATTTTTATCCATAGGGATCTATAAATATTATTTGATATGTAGCTTGAGTAATAGATTATTTGATTCATATAGATTTTCACTTAATTTTTCTTATAATTTATTTTCAAATTCTTTTTTCAAATAATAAATATCTGTGTGCTTAAATCGCCAACAACAAATATTGTATGAATTTGTTTTGTTTATTAACATTCTATTGATATGGTTTTATTTTTGTTGTTAATCACAGAAAACACGTCCACTTCCGGCGCAAGCTTAAAACGTACTAAGCTATGATGACATATTTACAGTGAACCTTTTCCTAAAAGCACACTACATTTCTGTTATTATTCGAGTTCTGTCGTCAGCACTTCGGATCTCTGTAAATATTCGCTTCAGTGAGAGTTGTCGTTAAGTTTTCTCTCAACGTTTGCGTATATTGAACGTTCACACATTCAGATCTGAAATTTTTCAACAAAATTATAGTTTTATGTATACCATCCTGTATACATGTATAATAAGTTACCATAACAGTATGGATAAGGATAAAATCGACTACAGTAAACATTGACAAACTTGGATATGTGTGTAGGTATGTATGTCGCTGTGTGGTGTATATTAACGTATGTGTAGAAAGTGACCTACCTCAAGGATAATGAATACATTGTACGACTGTAATAGTTTGCATTATGTAGACCATTGTTTGTGTTTACGATAATTTTATTAACACCGTTCATTTACTCAACAATAAATCATGAAGCACTGGAAGACCACATATATAATATGCAAATTATATACAAAATCATAAAACTTTTAAATGAAATACCAAAATACAGATATTCAGTTAATGCATCCATTTATATTTATGGCCATGAATAGATGAATTAATTTAAAATAAAATAACTTGCTTTTAGCTTTTTAGACCCAACCTCACATTAACACATACCGACAAGTTTTAAATACCAAGTTGAAATACATGGACAAAATTATATATATTCTGAAAGAAGGGCAAAGATAAAAATACCCGGTTTCTGTACATAAATTCGTACTCGAGCAAATTTTAAGTTAAAAATTATATTGAAAAAATACTGATATGCACTTAATGAATTTATTGTATTTTTTATGCCCCGGGTAAATGCATCACTTCGTGTGGAGGGCACCCAGCAAATTATTTGCGACCTCAGAAAGTGTATACATTCTTGGTCATTATGATAACTCGATTCGATGTAATATAATCCTTTTCTTAAGAAAGTTACATTTTTTAAAAAAAGCGTTTCTTCATAAAAAGTACCTTTTTTAAAAGATTTAATTTTCTCAAAAGAATACCTCTTTTTAAGAAATACCTTTTATTAAAAAATAGCTTTAAAAAAAATACGTTACCTTTGTATCTTTTCTGTATCTGTACTAGTATAGCCCAGCACTCAAAATTCAAGTGCAAATTCTAGGAAATATTATTTTTCACCCAATTTTTTTTTTTCAATGTTTTTTTAAACTATATATAGTATAAAAAATTTATGAATATTTAAAAGTGCCTAAAGGTATGCTAATCAATTTTAGCAATTCACTAAAATTTTATTCAATTTAATATATTTTTAGCACATATTATACATAAATTTTATCATTATCCGCTTCTCCTCTATATGGACTATAACAGTGCCAATTTTTACACTCCTCCATGACCGCATTTTGCCTAAAAAGAGAACAAAAATTTTCCCTCACGTATTAATATATAGACTAATAACAAGTAATATAAATATTCCAAGATTTTAATTAAAATCTATTAATTTGGTTACTTTTTTTGCAGCGCATTTAATGTAAGAAGAATTCTAAAATTGATTTTTATAAAAAAAGTTCTAAATTTTTATTAAAAAATTTGTCACTTGAAATCTTCTAAAATTTTCTTTATGTAAAGTTTTTTATATATAATCATGTTTTGATGAGCTTAAGATATTTACTTTGAAGAAAATCTCTCAGATTAGAAACATTAAGAATTTTAAATATTTTTTAATATTTGTCAGATTCCAAATTTTCCTATAAAATCACTGAAAATCTAACAAAGCTTAAGGTAAGTCATTGAAATATGATAATCAAAATTAATTCCCGTAGGCTTAACAAAAATATCTATAAAATTTTTATAGGATTAAACAAATGACTTTAATTTGGTAAACAGTATGGCTATATAAATATAAAGTTTTATGGAATATTTATGCTATTTTTAAATAAGATATCTTGTATGTAATCAACTAACAATAAGCACTAATACATTTGGAAATCTATGAGTCAAAGTTCTATAAAATTATCATATCTTTGTTGGACTTATATTAACTAGCAGATTCCAGCCCTCGAAATTCGAGTGCAAATTCTGGCAAATTTTATTTTTCATTGAAAAAAGACCCTAAAGGTATGCTAATCAACTATAGCCAATTCACAAATTAACAAAAAAAAAAAAATCATGTGAGTCCGATCGCAGGGGAGATGTGTAAACATCTAGTAATTAAAG